>APFE031743598.1:0-64987 GCA_000404065.3 Pinus taeda
CTCACCTTCTTCTGCTCTGCGTACCTACACAGTCACCCTTCTTCGGTTCTACGTACCCACGTCGCTCGCCTTCTTCTGCTCTGCGTACCTACGCAGAGGCACCGTTAAACACTGCGTACATCAGATTAGGGCTGAATTTACAGATCACCAGTGTGCTACAGTTAGACAGATGCCCAAATCTGATCAAGCGCTCGGGAGATCACCCTTTACAGATTCGCCTTCCACTTCACTTTCATATAGATCAAGCTTTTTGAAACAATAACCAAATATTTCAGATCTTAAGATATTCAACCCAAAAGCATACTAAGCCAAATGATCTCCTTTGCTTTATATAGGCAAGCTCTTCCTCAAATCAAGGATCATGGGGCTCAATAATAATAATAAAATAAAACAATACCATGGGCCAGAACCATGATAACACAATACCATCGGCTAAATACCAAGGGTTAAACATAAGGAACCCCACGTGTGCGCGCTTTACTACCTTGAAGTGTGTGCACTGGGGGTACGCACCTCATGAATGGGTAACCTGCGTGTCCGGACGTGGTCCCTGCACAGCGTACCTGCGGGTACGCATGTTCTGAACTGTTCTCCTGTGTACTTCTTAATTTTCATCATATTGAGAGCCCTTTCCATGGGTGTTGCCATCAAGTACAACATCTGTAACCTATAACCATACGAGAAACATAATGCCAACAGTATTTATTACAAAAACTAATCATCTTCTTGATTTAAAAGCTGCAGCTTTGTCAGTTGTGATTTTTGTGGGGCAACCGAATCTGGATAATATGTTGGTTTCTAGGAAACCTATGATCATCTGTATTTGTGGCTTGTCTGGATGGGATAGCCTCTATCCATTTGGTAAAATAATTAGTGGCAGTGAGAATCCATTTATGCTAGCCAGAGGAGGGGGGATGGATTTCTCCAATGAAGTCAAGACCCCATTGTTGGAATGGTTTCTCAGTAGAGATGGGTTTCAGTGGTAAAGGTAATAGTTTTCTCTTGCCCTAAAAAATTTGGCATTTATGGCAAGAGGTTACAAAATTTTTCACATAAGCAAACAAGGTTGGCCAATAGAAACCAACCCTTAAGATCTTATCTGCAATCAATTTCCAGTATAGGTGTCCACCACAGTCTCCTGCATGAAAATCTTGAAGTGTCTTGTCAGCTTCATTTTTTAGCAAACAATTTAATAAGATTCCTTAATGATTTTTCCAAAAAAGAGCATTATCTAAAATACAAAAATTTAAAGCTTTCATATTTAAAACCCTACTTTTTGTTTTGGATAACTTTGGAGGATCCTGTAGGTTTTGTAACACATAAATTATATCAGTATACCAAGGTGATTCTGAAAAGCCCTGGCTGATATGTGGAGTCACCATCTCCTATTTGTTATCTAGTTCATTTATATTCAGGCTTGACAATTAGTTTTTTCCATAAGTTTGGCCAATCCCTATCCTTTTATTAGTTTGGTAGGTTTTATTTCAATATCATATTCTAAAATGGTAGTAATCCATTTACCTCTTTTGCCCTCAATTCCATCTTGAGTCAGGATATCCTTGACGAAAACATTTGGTACATAGGCTATCACATGAGAATATAATATGTAAACTTAGAAGTCCTTAATTGCTTTAACAAGTGCAAAAGCTTGTTTTTCCATGATCTTGTATTTTAGTGATGCATCTCTAAGTGCTTTACTAAAAAAGGCTATAGGTTTTTCACATCGTTGGTTGTCTTATTGTAGTAAAACAACTGCTATAATGTGCTCTGAGGCAAAAGAAAAAGTTATGAAATCTCTATCAAATTAGGGACTTGTAAGGACCGGTGTTCTGGTTAAAGTCATTTTAATTTCTTCAAATGCTTGTTTGGCTACTACTGTCCATTTAATACTTGAATTCATTTTTAACATATCATTAAGTAACCTAATTAATTCTGCCAAGTTAGATATGAATCTTTTCAAAAAATTTATCTTCCCTAAAAAAGCTTGAAGTTCTTTGATACTTCTAGGATGAGGTATCTGTAAAATTGCTTCTATTCTAGTAGGGTCAATTCAAATGCCATCCTTTGAAATGATATGACCTAAGAGCTTACCTTCTTCTAGGCCAAATAAGGACTTCTTAGGATTTAAAGAGATACCATATTTTCTGCATTTTAGAAATACCTATCTGAGATAGTCCAAATGCTGCTTATCTGACTTAGAAAAATAGTTAAGTCATCCAGATATATGATAAGAAAATCATGAATCTCTTTAGAAAATACAATATCCATTGCTCTCTGGAAAGTAGCTCCTGCATTTTTAAGTCCAAATGGCATTTTGATATACATAAATGTGCCCCACGGTGTGGTAAACGAAGTTTTTTCTTGGTCATCAGGGTGAACTAGAATCTGGTTATACCTTGAAAGTGCATCCAAAAGTGAAATACTAGAAGCTCCCACTACCCTTTGCAAAATATGATCCATCTTAGGTAAAGGGTAATTATCCTTGATAGAAACTTTATTCACATTTCTCAGGTCTACGCATAGTCTTATTTCACCAGTTTTCTTCCTAGTAGGTACTAAATTAGATACCCACTCTAAAAATCTTATAGGTGCAATTATCCCTACCTCATACATACGTTTAATTTCTTTTTCAACCAGTGGTAGTAATACAGGGTGGGTTCTTCTGAGTTTTTTTTTTAATGGTTTCTGGTCTTCTTTCAAAGGTATGGTAGCCTGAATTATTGAAGTATCACATGATTTCAAATCTTCATAATTCTAGGCGAAGACATCTTGGAATTCTCTCATGAGTTCAACATATTTTAACTTTTGGTCAGGAGGTAAAGACTTTGATAGTTTTACTGTTTTTGGATTTTCTTCTGTTCCTAAGTTATATTCTTCAATGTCTGCTTTTAGTGGTTCCATCTTTGGTTTCTTAGGGATTTCATTGGAATCGAAGAGGTCCTCTAGAGGGGTTAATCCCTTAGGCAAATGATTGTCTTTTAGATCAATGACCTCTGTTTGTTCTTTGTTTATCTCATCAAGGTCCATCTGTTTTAAGTCTTGAACTTCCTCTTTCGTGAAAGTTGTGGGATGAAGCATTTGAATTGAACTTTCTTCTACAATGTTGGCATCTACCTCTTCTATTTGTTTATTATTACTGTTTGCATCAATATCTATGTGACTGTGAGAAAATTCTTTATCTAAAGTTAGAAAGTTGTTAATCTATTCATCGTTTTTGAAAACTTGCCAGTTCTTCAAATTGTCAGGGATAGTTGGCCTATGCCTAATCTCAGCAGTGAATTGATGATTAGGTACGAAAGGTAATTTACAGGTGCTGGCAAACATGGTCAGACTGTGAGCATGTAAGTTGTGCTTTCTAGGTACTACTGCAAGCTTAGTTTCCAAAAAAGTATTAAGAATCTCTATGACTGTTGTCCTATAGTATCCTAATCTAGGATCTCTAGTAAGGTACTTTCCTTTAATTTGATTAACAATTAATTCTGTATCACCTATAATAGAAACTCTAATTTCTCCTAACCTTTTAACAAGTTTAAGTCCTAGTAAAAGAGCTTCATACTCTGCCATATTATTGGTGCACTTAAAATTTAGCCTGTAGGCATGGCTTTCAACATGGTCTTTTTCTAAGTTGTGCACCAAAATTCCTGCCCCTGGTCCTAATTTGTTGATTGAACCATCAAATTCTAAATGCTAAAGAATTTCATGGACATAATCAGTGTCAGGGGTGGTGGGAAATTTTTTAACTGGAGACTTCAGTTTTTCATTCTCAATAAGTTTATCTTTGTCATCTAATTTGTCGTTTGTATCTGAGATTTCCTAGATCTGAACACTTGTTTTTCCTATTTCAATTTCTTTTGGTTCTGCTGTTAAAACTTGTTCATTGTTGGCAGAATTGATTTCGGTATTGTACAGAATAAATGAATCCATATCTGAGTGTACTGAGTAGATAGGGAAATTTTGTGGTTTTTCATGACTACTTACTACATATTTCATTAATGTATCTCGGTATAACTTCTTAGATTGGCCGAAAATAGAGATAGTAGCGTAAGACATGTTCAATTGAAGTGATCCTTGAAGCTTAGCACCCCAAGACCTGGATAATAATATTCCATATTTTGGAGGTATATCTGCTACTACTATATCCATCAGGATTGTTTTGGTAGGGTATTGAACTAAAGAAACACACAAGTGTTTTATTAATCCTAAGCATCTCACTTGACTTGAATCAAAAGAAAAGATATCTTTATATGGTCTAGTGATGTCAAGATCTAATTTCTACATTACATATTTGGGCATTAGGTTGTGAGATGCCCCATAATCAAACATGGCATTGTGAAGGATTTTGTCATGAATATTTAAGCTCACATAGAAGGGAGGAACACTTCCTTCTAAATTTTTCCCATTCACTTCAGGGCCAAAGATTAATTCTAGTTGGTCATCAAAAACATTTATAGAGTCTTCAGTTCCAGTGATTTTAAGTGATCCCTTAATTTGCTCTCAGTAGGTATCATGTTTAGCTAATTTAGATAGTAGAAAAGCTATCTTTAGTTTACCTACTTCAGTTTCCAAATTGAAAGGCTTTTTTGTTTGGGCTTTAGTGTTTCGAATAGTGGGATTCTCTCTATTTTCTGGGTTTTCTGTGTTTTTATCTTTTTCAGGAGTGGGATTAGCATTTACATTTTCTCCTAAATTAACTTCTAGAGGCTCTTCCAAAATTGCCTTAGAAGTAAGGGGAGTGGAAGAGTCTCTGTTGGGTTGATTTTCAGACACATCTACTATTATGGGATTAGAGGGGTTATTGTTAGATCTAGACAAAATTTGTACATGTGGAGGGACTGCTTTACCTTTGACAGGCTGTTTTGGAGCTTTATGTTTGTTGTTTTCAGGAACATCAATTCTTCTACTTCTCAAGTTATACTGCTTGTGCACTTCGTAGATAGCTGTGTCATTTCCCTCCTTGAAGTCAAATGAATCTCCTGACTAAGTTTGAAATTGTTTGAAAATATGAGCCTCTTGATCATCTTGAGTTAGAGAAACTTCTCATTCATTGTTAAGTCCCATCAGATCTATTTGAGTATCTTCAGGGGGATCGTCGGAGTTGGAAGCTTCTATGTAATTCTCTTGGAAAGGGGGTCTAATGTTCTGATATGGACCAGTTTTCCTAGGGTTCTGGTTTTTGTTTTTTCAGAAATTGGGATTCCTCCTTGTGTTGACTAGCTGACCATCCCAAGGGGATTTTCTTTCTATTGTTTCCACTCTATCTCCTAGTCTTTCCATTCCTTTGATTATAGCATCAAGTTTTTGTTCAATACGTGAAGCTTCTTCTTTTAGTGTTATCCTTCTTTCACTTCTAACCTTGGCACGTTTTGACATCAGATTAGCTTCAACACTGACAGCTATACTTTGCATTTCTTCTAAAGTTCTAGGGGCTCTTTCCCTTAGCTGAAAAGCCATATCCAAATCAAATCCATATGGGAATTTGATTAGGGCCAAATCAGGTGGGAGTATGAGGTTTTGAGGAATAGCATTGTAAACAATATTGAACCTAGTGCAGTAATCTTGCACAGTTTCTTGGGTTCCTCTCTTGAGGTTTTCATACTCAGATAAGATTTGCAGAGGATATTTCTTTTTCTCCCAACGATTGAAGAATTGTGTATAAAGGGTTTCTAGGCTATCTATACTATTTGCCCTTAGAGCCCTAAACCAGGTTCTGACTTCACCTGTTAGACTTTGAACAAATATCCTCATTCTTACATCATTAGTATCAATCTCATATATTTCAAAATAGTCAGTCATTTTTTGTTATGTTGCTGAGCTGTGTAGGTACCAGTACCATCGAATGGAGTGATTTTACTTTGATAATCTTGGGGCATGGCATCTAAATTGGTAGGTAAAACCAGAGGGGTATACCTGTTTTCCATGGCTGCAGGTAATGATGAAATAATAGATGTGGTAGGGGTGACTATGGGAATGTCGGTTGTGGATGGAGGGGTAGGAAGGGGGGTTTGTGGTGGAGTAGTTTGGGTTTGGGATTTAGAAGTAGCAGTGATTGTAGAAGGATCAGGTGTTCTTTCAGAAGTAAGCTTAGATTGTATTGAATTTTGTAAATGTTTGTCTATTAAGAAACTAACAGCTTCAAACTGTAATTATTCAATAAACACTGGGTCTGGAATCAAGTGGATCAATTCGGAGTCATAAAATGTTACAAATAAAGAGGTCTCAAAATGCTCATCAAAGGGTTTGTCCTCGAGATAAATCCACCTATCGGGGCAGGACCTTGACCTGAAGATGGGTCAAGAACTAGCAGTACTTTATTGACTTTCCTGTCTCCTAAGAATTCTGGGGATAAGATTGGGGTTCTCAAACACAGGTGGTGGATTTGGATCAGGATTTGACCTAGTGTAATGAGTCCTTTATGAAGCCAGATTTCTTGTTTTTGATTTTCTGAATTAATATCAACAACAACTTTTGTGATTTCTTTAAGATGTTTCAAATTTGAATTAAAACCTTCCTAAAGATTTGTTTAACTGAGGAACTGGTTCATGTTCAGTTCATAAACTAGACCAGAGATAGATTGAAGCAACATTCATCTACTTATGCACTTGCAAAGCAAGAGCAGTTCGAAGGCTACCTGGCTAACTTCAGGCTTCGTTTGTAGTTTATAAAGTAAACAATAATAACAACAAATTTTCGTTCCCCAATGGAGTCACCACTATGTTATCACTCAGATTTTCCCAGAAGTTGTAAGAAGCGGAAAGGGGTTCGAGGTAACCATAAACCAACTTTTAGATACAGAATCTAGCCAATCTGTACCTATAGAGGGCTCTCTCTTTTAGATTTAGCTTTGTTTTATAAGGTTTTAGGCTAGTTATGAAAGCTTTGGGATTTGATTGTATTGGGTGGTGAAACTCAGTAGCAGAGGGGTACAACTGAATAGTTTAGTCCATTGGGCTAAGGGAGTCGAAGAAAATGGTTCAACTGGATTTGGTTTCTCAACAAAGGATGGCTTTACAGGGCAAGATAGCTAAACAGGGAGCAAATAGAGACTTAAAAAGATGGGATGAACTTAAAAGGGATGAAGGGAAATTAAGAATCCTTCAAAATATTTTAAGAGAAGAGAACTTGACTAATCACCAATAAAGGGTAATTAAGAATTCTTTACTAATTGATTAAAATGAATAAACTAGGAAATAAGAGCAATTAAGAATTCACTGTTTATACTAGCTTAAAAGAAAACATTGAGAACAAAAATGATTGAAGACAGATTGCACTTAAGCACTTTCTGAATTATTCTTTTTCGTTTTAATATTCAGATATGGAACATAATTGATATAATAAATAAAAAAACAATAGCACATGAGATGTAAGATATTTATTTGTCTGGTGTTCAACACATGAACCTTGTGAAAAGTCCTTTGCATTAATTCTTCATCCAGCCAGCCATGCAAAATTTGTCTAACATCACTCTATTCCAAAATAATTAGTTTTATAGCAATGTCTAAGAATCTACCCTCAATACTTTAATGAAGGAGTATTTATACAAAAAAATTTACAATAAAATATCTCATAACAAAGTGAGATATAATCTGAGATGACTAACTAGATGTTACATGGAAATAGGGCTAGATGGTCTCATAGATAACAGTTAGAGGCAAACAGATGGTTTGTTGTCCCTATTGTTGAGAGTGTGCTGGAGTTAGGCCCTATGATTTGGCATCTTTCTGTCTTTGATGTAATTCTGTGCTGGTTGTTCTGCTTTTTACTTTCTCACTGATACACTTTGACCTGCATCTGATAATCTTTACCTATTTGATCTTTTTTTATCCTCTTTACCATCATTAACTATAGTAAATAACCAAAGTTCACATTTTACCAAAGAGAGACTACAAAATTTCTAAAATTTTTTCCCACCATTTTGACTGTGGTATTCTAGTTTTTTGAATTTTTTGAGGGTTTCATCAGTTTTGATGTACATGAAAAAGGTAGGTTGAATTGAAAACAAGTGCTTTATTTCATGCTCGACATAGAACAAGTTCTCTAAACTGTCATAGAGAACTCTACCTGTAGGCAGTGCCTTTGATGTTGATGCACTTGTTGATGAACTTACCTAGTTGCCTGCATATTGATTCAATTTGTCCACATAATCTATATGCCTCATTAATTTTTCATTAATAACTAAAGGAATAGGTAGCCCTTTACTTTGCAAAATACCGAATTTCTCTATAAAAGCATTAATTTCCTCTTACATGTCATGGCATCTTCTTTCTAAATTTTGCATCAAAGTCCTTTTAGTTAATACCCTTTTGACTTCTAGAATGGTCCCTGTTCTATTCAATGCCTAGTTCTTCAAGCTCGTACTTATTCTTGTTATTCAAAAGAATTATGAGCCTGGTGGCTTCCTCAGGCATCTTTCCTAATTATGCTCTTGTCCTTTGAATCTCTTCTCGGGCTTCCTTCACCAAATCAATTTTCTCAAAAATTATTTGGATTGATGGCCAAACATTATTTTTTGACTGAGTGATGTTGGTTCATAGAATATTTCTAATATATGCTAGAGGCTTGTCAAATGTGAGATCTTTTTCTAATGATTTCACCTTGTTTTCTAATCCTTTAATTTCCCTTTTTTTTTCTGCAACATTTATCTTTGAGAGATCATATCTTTGCTCTAAGTTAATATATTGTTATTTTACTTTTTTCAGCTCTGAAACTTGTAGTTTCATTTCTTCCATTGATTTTATTAGCTCCTCTGTACTTAGATTTGAAATCCCTGCTGATGCTATTCCTGTTCCTGTACCTGCTTCTGTGGTTGGACTTGTAACTACCTTAGATGTGGCTACTGGAATATTTGGTGCCAGAGCAGTTCCAAGGGTTGAAGGGACTGTAGTTGAGACTACTGGTATCACATTGGGAGGTTGAGAGGTCGACTCTCCCTGCTTGTCCTTCAATAATTTTTCTAGTTCTTTCTCAGTCTCGTTTAGTCTTTCGTTAAGTTTTAAGACTTAATCCATTAGCTCTTCTTTAGACCTTTGCTTTATAATCTCAGTAGTCTGTAGATTTCTTGAAGGAGGCAACTTTAGCTGCTTTCTTAAGGCAGTTATGTCTTCTTATTTCTTTTTAGTTAAGGCTTCTACAACCTTCACATCTTTTGGATCATGACCCAACCCAATGATCACTTCCCCTAAATACTTTATTATGTTGTCTTTAGCCTATGAGGAGGCTTTTCAAGCTGTAATTGGGTAGTTGTATTATTCAAAGAATTTTCCAGTCTTTGGGCCATCATGGGCTTTCTAGTTAATGTAGAATAGATCATCTCTCCTGTTTGTTTGTGCAACTCAATTTGGTCCAAAGGATGAATGTCCTTTGCATGACCTCAAAATTGGTTCTGAGATAGTCTGCTGCTGATTGAGGCTGTTGATCTTTAGGTTTGAAGTAACTCATTATCATTTTACCTTCCTTGATGTCATAGGCTGACATCAATCTGTTTTGATTAGTGGGAGCTATTTTCAAATATTGATTGTAAACCTGTAGCCTTAATGGATCATTTCTGGCTTTTATTTTTATAAATTTCTTCTTGATGTCCGAAGTGTCCTTTCCTAGTGGCTTGAAAGATGATACCTTTGCACTTTGTTCTCTTTCTAGCTCATGTCTCTGTGAGCTAGTGGATGTCCCACCTACTGGGAAAGTTTGATGACTATCTACTCCTTCTTTCCTTTGACTATCAGTAGTCTCTTCAACAAATTCTTCCTCTGAAAGAGGATTTAGCCTTTGCCTTTTAGCACCTGGTTGTTTTGAGGGTCCACTGGCAGGGGTAGCTACTTCCCTATCTCTCTTTTTATTCTTTTCTTTATTTAGAGGAGTTTGCAAGATTGGGGTTTCTCCAACATTGCACTGAGTTGGAGGAGTGTGCATTTGGTCATGTTCCTTAGAAGTTTCAGGTTGTTGTGACATTGTAGATTTCTCTATAGCTTGAGTATTGTTCTTTGGTTCCTTTCCCTTGGATGTTTCTGTAGCTGGTGTGCTGGTATCCTGTGAATGCTACTGAGATGTTCCAACTGTAGAGGCACTAATCCCCGACCTTTGAGAAGACTCAAGTCGTACCTGCCCAAAAGAATCCAGGTCAAGTGTTTTCTCAAGATCACTCATAAAGTTCTCTATATTGACCTGTTCACTATCAGTTTCTACTAGGGTCCCTTCCCTCCATTCATCCATATTGGCAAATTGTTCAATCTCTAGGATTCTATGGTGTATGTATGGCGACAACCTATGCTTCATTTTTCTATCATAGATAAAGCTATTAGGGTCATATGGCATCCACCCAAAATTTTTGTGTAGCTTAAGATGATCTTCAAGAATTCTCTCTGCTTCTCTCCATGCTTCCCTAGTGTTGCAGACAAAAGGGTCTAACTGATTTTTGATTTTGAGTTGAGCTTTCTTTTTGGCATTGTAAAAATAGACCAAGTCTGAATTTATCATTTGTCTGAAATATTCCAATGCAAACAATCTCATTGGAACATATTTTGGTAACTTGAAAGGGCAGAGCTCACATCCATATATCCTGATTTCTGTATGGTTTTTGTATAAATACCAATCACTTATTCTATACTACTTGAAGAGCTGAAGGATCTTCTTAATATCACCTTTGATCTTAGGAGGGGAAATCCCTGTCAATAAGGTGGTTGCTAGATGAACAAATTGATCAATGAACTCATTGTAGAAGTAAGGGGAATCAAAGGTTTTATGGAAGATGGAAGTCCAAAAGATAACAGACCTTGGATTGCCCTTGGTTTCAAGCTTCATGACAGGGAAAGGGAAATTTTCTGACTAATAATAAAGCATGAGATGATATATGAAGGTGGTATATTTGAAAACTTCTTCATTTGTACGCCGAAGCTCTTTTTACAAATAAGATGGATCACAGAAGCCTCAATTCTACAACTTCTTCATTGTTCAGTCCCATGAACTATTCATGAATTTTATCAGCAATATAGGAGGCATAATCATAGTTAACAGCAGGGGGCTATCCAGGAGTAGAAATTGAAAACAACACTAGGGTTATCTCATCAACAAATTCACTAGTGTTGAATCCCATAACTAAGGATATCATATCAACAATAAGTCTTCCCATATCTGTGAAGAAAGTTTGCAGATAAGGAGGTGGGCCCTTGGGTTGCTGTTTCTCTAACATGAAAGTCTGACAGAGGCGATTAAGTTATGATTGGGATACTTGAGTTGACTTCTCAAGCAAATATCCAATGGAAATGGGATTGAAAGCTTGATTGGGGTGAAATTGCAACATTTCATTAATGGATTCAACAGTTATTGGGAAGAGAAATGTTTGGCTTGGAGACACAACTGCTCTGCGGATAGAGTCATAATTGGCATGGCATTGATGAATTATATCAGCAAAAACATGAACTGAAGGGAGAAAGTACCCGGGAAGATTGGATTCCCATAATCTCAGGACATTAGAGCCATTCAGATAATTGTCTCTACTTTGGCAAAAGACTCTGAGGTGATTTTTTTTAGAGGAAAGGTCTCTTATTTGGAAGTCTTTATCTGCTAAGGGTAGATGGTCCCAATATTTATGAGGGGCATTAATAGGTGCAACATTCAAAGCCACAGAGGTTTCCGTTTTTAGTTCTTATGGATTTAGAAAGGGAATCTTAGATTTTCTTTGTAAAATGGGCAAAACAAAGGATCTGGGAACTTATATGATGAAAACAAAGACTGAACTGTTACAAATTTGGGTCTTTTTATGTCAAATTACAGTGGAGAACAAGAACTTGCAGGGTTTTGTCGAGAATTTGGATAAATACCTGTGTTTGGGAGATGAATGGTGAAATTCAGGTACTGGTAGTGGTTAATAGGCTTTGGGCTGCGTCGACTGCGAGTTTTTTGAGTAGGTTGGCAGTTGAAAACATCAAACTTTTGACCTTGACTTTCTTTGCATGAGAGTGCAGGTTTACAGTACAATACAACAAAAATCACATTGTTTTTTTTGTTTGCAAAATCAAGGGTTGGCGGGGTTTTTTGGATTTTGGATGGATGATGCCAACCGGGAGTGACATGACATTTTTGTCGTATGTGGGAAAGTGGTAAGCGGTTTCATGTCGCACCGCTTTTGGGGACAAGCGGTAATAAGCCGGGAGTCAGCGATTCCATAGATCTCTTGACGCGTGGCGGAGATGTTGCGCAAAAACAATTGTGTGATCGTGCGCTAACGCACGGTCAGGAAGGGTCGCAAGATATTGATAACAGCCATCAGATTTTGAGGACCTAATCGGATGGTTGACGAGAGGTGCGATACGATGGGGGTTTAACAAAGGCGGCCCCAACATAATTAAGGGTTAATTTAATTATATCGGGAGTGGTGTGATAGGTCAGGGAGGTTCTTAATTAACCACGAGGATTAATTAATCCCATATTAATGTGGCAAGGAGATTTATGGGCCGTTAATTAGTTACAAATTAACTAATTAATCCCGGTTAGGACGTATTACGGCTATAATTAACCTAGGGCAAGATATATAGAAATTTAGAGTTTTTCATATTTATATAATACGAGAAAGGGTAAACATTATCAGGGATTTATATAATATAAGTTAAAAATTAATATGACAATGAAATGAAAAGCGCTAAAGTATAAAACAATTGATTTGTGTACTTAACTTAGGCTTAAGTGGACAAGGTTTTTATGAGAAATTATGTAATTTTCCTAAATAGAATAGGGTTTTACTTAGGAAAAGACTTATAAAGATGAATGAATGATTTATGAATGATTTAAAGTACTTAGGATTTTTAGATTTTTGGGCTGAGGGTCCGGTCCCTCCAGAAGTTAGAAAAATACTCTGAGCCCCTCCAGTTTAGCAAATACCTTAGTATTTAGGGGAAACTAGTAAATAATTAGGGAAAATGAAAAGGGGAGTTAATTATTCTGACTCTGCTTTGCTTGAGATGCTTTCAATGTATTGTATGCCTTGGTCTTGTGATGAAAGTGAAAGATAAACACATTTAGAGACATCATTCATGACATATGATTTTGCAACATCAACTACCTACCCTACCGACTTTAACCTAACATTTTCTCCTCTTTATTAGGGTGCACTTAAACTGGCAAACCCTTATCAAATCTTCCTTTTCTTTTACATGGCAAAGCCTATCTAAGTCTGCACTTATTGCATCCAAGCGCTCAGATTAAACTGTTGAGCTCTTTTAATTTACTCTACCTATCTACTTATCTGCCAAGATTACACTGTTTGGTCAAATATTTATTCTCTACTTCTACAACATAAAATTGAAAAATGAATTAGCTAAGTTTAAACAGTTTGACTATTCATGAATTGTGGCATAGTGACAAGCTGCACACAATTATCTATTACAGAAAGTGAAAAAGTAGTGGCATTTAGACTTGCACACTTTCCTGGTCTTTCTTTTGTCTGGGGTTCATTTTCTTTCCTTTATTGACCATTTTTATTCTTTTTACCCTTTGATTTTTCTTTTAGGGTATACCCTCTTTACATTTTTTAAATTTTTTGATTTTTTGAAAATATGGAAAACCTTTGCAACAAGAAAAGGTATGAACATATTACAGAGCTTGTTAGCCTCCTATACCAATAGGTTTCATCTTTCATGATCGTCTTGATCGAACTATGGAATATGTTCAAACCTTTTTTCTTGAGCAAAGGTGTTCCATATTCTTGAAAAAACCAAAAAATCAAAAAAGTTAAAAAATGTAAAGAGGGTATACCCTAAAAGAAAAATCAAAGGGTAAGAAAAATAAAGTGGTCAAAAAGAAATGAAAGAAATGAACCCCAAGCAAAAATAGACCAAGGAAAGTGTGCAAATTCAAGTGCCACTACCACTTCATTTTTGTAATAAAACAATTGTGTGCAGCTTGTGCAACCTTTGCCACAATTCATGAATAAGTCAAACTGTTTAAACTTGGCTTACTCATATTTCAATTTCATGTTATATATTAGAGAATAAATATTTGACCAAACAGTTTAATCTTGGCAGATAAGTAGATAGTTAGAGTTAATAAAAGGTGCTCAACAGTTTAATCTGAGCCCTTGGATGTAATAAGGGTAGAATTAGATAAATTTTCCTTGTGAAAAGAAAAAATGTTGATGAGGGTTTGCAAGTCTAAATGCACCCTAATAAAGAAGAGAAAATGGTAGTATTAAGTAGATAGGGTAGGTAGATGGTGCTGCAAAGTGTTATCTGATGAATGATGCTGCTACATGTTTTTGATCCTTTACTTTCATCACAAGTACTAAAGTAGGAAATACACTGGAAAATCACAGCAAGCAAAGTCAAACTCATTAACCTCCCTCATCACTTTCCCCTCAAACATTTTTACTAATTTCCCCCAAAGTACTAATGTATTTGGAGATCAAAGGGGCTCAAGGCATTTCCTTGACCTCTGGAGGGACCAGACCCTCAGCCTAATGATCAAAAAGACCTAAGTACTTAAGATAATCCATCATTATAATCTTCCATCTTTAACTTTGTCCTAAGTAAGATCCTGTTTTACTTAGGAAACTCATGAAAAAATCCATAAAAATCCCTCAAGATAACTTGCTATTCTAAGTTTAAGTGTTGAAGATAAAATATTGCAATTTACTTCAGAAGTTATCACTTTCTTAGATGTGCAAAAATATTTTGAGTTTCCTTGTCCTTTGCCATATTTTACATTTAACTCTATTATACTAAATCCCTAATAAAATACCTTATCCTAAGTATATAACTCCTTTTTTATAAATATCCCAAAACCCTTATATTATATAGTTTAACCAAAGTAATTATTTTCCCAAAAATTCATTAAAAACCCCGCTTTATAAGCCCTTTGGTTAAATGTATCCTTATATTATAATCCTGCCCTTATGGTAATTAAATAGTGTTTATTGGTTACCATATAATAAAATATATAAACAAAAACTTTAAACATGCAATATGTGTGTCTAAACACAACAATGCAAATAAAACTTTGGAGCAGATCTCTTCCCAGTGTTGGTTCAGGTGCATGGATCAAGTGTGAATTCTCTTGTTAGCCACAAATGTCTGGAAGGTATTAGCAAGGTGCTGTACTTTGGTACAGAGGACATGTTAAAGTCTTTACTACATGGAACAAACATACCAAGTTTTTTGGCTGGAGTTTTAACTGGGAAAGATGTTGAAGTTTTGATTCCAGCACTGCAAATGGCAGAAGTCCTAATGCAAAAGATCCCTCTCACAATTTCCAAGCTGTTTATGAAGGAAGGTGTTGTCCATGCAGTAGAGATGCTTATATCCTCAAATTCATGTTTAGCTATAAAAGAAAGTGCTACAATGCCACAAACTCTACAACGTAACAAGCGACTACCTGGTGGGTCAACAAATGAAGCAATTAGAATATAGGGATCCAAAGATTCAGTTTCAGGAAAAGGTGGTTCACGTCCATCTGTGGGGACATCAGCAATTGCAAATGATAAGTTGGATGTTAGTGCCTATGCAAGGCATTTTAAAGATGCCTATTTCTCTGTAGATTCAGGTGTTGATGCTGGAGCTACAGATAGTCTTTTCAAATTAAAAGTTACTCAGATGCAGCAGAAGCAGATGTTAGAAGATGGGAGAGATCTTATGCAAGGCTTCCACCTAATCACAAGGCACTTCTTGCACAACTTCCGAAGAAGTATCAACAGCTTAGAAGGTGCATCACTGCAAACTCATTTTTTGTTCTAAACATGCTCCAGGCTTTTGAACCTCCTTTTGACATGAGCCAAGACTGTGAATCATGCGAATATGAGGATATTGGAATGTACAATGAGAATCGGGATGAATCTCAAATAATACCGGCAGAAGCACATCAATTCAATGGATTGCAAGGCAGTCTTGATGGACATGCTAAGAGCACACAAATAGATACTCCTCACAACTGTCATGTATTTAAAGAACAGGATGTGTTAGCTACTGATAGGATGTTGAATACTTGTTCAAATGAGCTTCATAGAGGAAGTAGAAGTGGTGAAGCAGACCTTGAAGTAGACGGTGCCTAGGATGAATAGAATCTCTATAAAGGTCGATGTGCTTCAGTCGACTATGGTTCAACCTCTTTTAAAACAGATGATAACAAATTAAGTGCTGATTTTGGGTATGATCGAAGTAATAGCAGAGTAAGCAGCAGGAGTGAGCTAGATGGTTGTGGAAAGACAAAAGAAAATTTTAATGATCACTCAACATATCATTCAGTCCCAACATCAAATTGAGAGATAAATTGCATGGGATTTGATTGGAAGGATCCTGCATTTCAACTTCATGTCTCTCCTGCTAACGTTGATAAGGTCCGGTGCATTATAAGAAATATAGTTTGAGATTGGGCTCCGGAGGGAGAGGCAGAATGTAATCAGTGCTACAAACCAATTCTTGAAGAACTTCAACGACAATTTCGTAATCATTCGAGGGAAAGGTCACCTAGTTACTTGGTTCCTGGGGCTGGACTTGGCCAGTTGGCTTTGGAGATTTCACGTCTTGGTTTTATAAGCCAAGGAAATGAGTTCTCTTATTAGATGATGATATGCTCAAGTTTTATTCTGAACCACACTCGTGAACCAATGCAGTGGGTAATTTATCCTTGGATACATACCAATTGTAACTCTCTGTCTGATGGAGACCAACTTCGGCCTATCTATTTTCTAGATCTTCATCTCGAAAGAAATTTCCGAGGGGTTTTCAATGTGTGCTGGGGAATTTTTTGAGGTCTACAGTCATCCAAGTCATTCAGGTAAACGGAATGTTGTGGTTACTTGTTTCTTCATTGATACAACACATAATGTTGTTGAATACATTAAGATCATAGCAAATATTCTCAAAGATGGGTGGGTACGGATAAATCATGGACCGCTTCTGTACCATTTCGCAGACATGTATGCACCTAAACATGAAATGTCAGTTGAACTCAATTTGGAAGATGTGAAAAGAATAGAATTTCATTATGGATTTGAGCTGGAGACGAAGAGAACTATTGAAACAACTTACACTGCAAACCTGACTTCCATGATGCAAAATCGATATTTTGTTGCATTTTGGACAATGAGAAAGAAGGGTCTGACTGCAAAAGGTGTTCCGGCAGAAGAATCATAACAAAGGGTCATGGTTGGTTTTGGTGGCTTGATAAAGAATGCAAGCAGAGAAGGTGAAAATCTGAATGTGGTTGGTATTCAAAGAACAGGAGCAACTTTTTGATGCAGCGGCTGGGAAACACTACACCTCATTTCGTTCGGTGTATCAAGCCAAAGCAATTGAAACTTCTAGGTGTCTTTGAGTGAGGACTTGTCTTGCAGCAGTTGCGCTTTTGTGGAGTGTTGAAAGTAGTTCGGATATCTCGAATGATGGACTTGGATGCCATACATTACGATATCCTGATCCATTATGTGTTGCTGCTGTTGCCGAAGATATGGTTTTTTCTTTTGCTTCTAATGAAGATAGAAAGAAGTACATGCGCTACCTTCTTAGATCATATGTTGAAGACAACAAAAAGCTGAACTACACAATTTTAAGTGAGGAAGACATTCGTCAACGCCAAGAAGAGGCAATTACAAGTTCTTCCTATATCAAGTGTGAATGCTGGCATACTTCTGCGGCATTTCAAAGGGAGTGTCAGTAAATTCAATGATGAGTGGTTCACAGACGAGGAGAATGTGCGAAAGACTGTGGGGCTGTTGGAAAAACCAATTGTAGAAATAAGATCAAATGTAAAGGAGTTAACTTGTGGTATATCCTTTAAAAGTTATGGTCGTGAAAGAATGAAGGCAGCTGTTTGTGGCCATCGCTTTTGTGACACATGCTGGGCAGGTTACATCCATACATCAATAATCGGGCTATCCCACTCGGATGTCTCACCCGAAGGTTGCAAAATGGGGAAGGATCTACGAATTATATTGTTAAATCGGGATGCACTCTGACAGAAATGAATACTGTGGGTGTATCTTCTACCACTCTTGTAGCTGCTAGGAGCCGTTGGAATTGGTCTGACAATGATCCGACTATTAGGTTTGACCTTCATCTTAAAGATTATGGTGATTTTAGTGACTTCTTTGATGATGAGTTTCAAAACATGGGGAGCCTGAAACAGACAGGATTCTGTTCCATGATATCCGCCAGCGATTGATCTTTTGAGATTTTGTGGGCGATGTGGCTCTTAGAAGGCAACCAGCACATCGACGAAGATGGAGCAGTGCATCAGCAGTTACCTCCAGCACATCCGCGAAGATGAAGCAGCGAATCCAACACTTATCTCCAGCACATCCACGATTTCCACCAGCAATTGATCCTTTTGAGATTTTGTGGGCGATGTGGCTCTTAGAAGGCAGCCAGAACATCCACGAAGATGGAGCAGCGCATCAGCAGTTATCGCCATGCCATCCACAAGACCGTTCATATCCTATTTTACTTCTAAAATACTCCAAACAGCACATCAACAGTTCTCTATCATACCGTTCATCTCCTATTTTACTTGTAAAATACTCCAAACAGCGCATCAACAGTTCTCTATCATACCGTTTATCTCCTGTTTTCTTGTAAAAAAATCCTTAGTCACCCCAAAATATGGGCTAGGATAGTGTGATATATTTTCAATTATTTAGTGTATAAATAAACCCTCGAAAAGAGTATTGAGGGGATTCCATTACTTGGCTGTAACATTGAGACTTGCAGAATAAAAGCGCTTGGAGAAATTTTTCGTGGCTTGATTGGATGAGGATTCAAAGCACGAGACTTGTTGCAGGATTCATGTGTTGGACAGAAGTTCAATAAGTGTTTATACCCTTTCTCTGAAATTTTATATCAGTCTATAATATCATCACATCCTTTTATGAATAATTCGCATAAGAGATTGGAACAAAATTCGCTTAATTGTGCTCTGTTTTTATATGTTATTATTCTTGTTTTTTTCTTCCAAATTAGTTATAAGCATGAATTCTCAAATTCTCTTGCTTTACTAATTTAAACACATAATACCATCATATCCATTCCCGAATAATTTGCATAAGAGATTGAAACAGAATTTGCTTAGTTGTACTCCGTTTCCAAATGTTATTATTCTTGATGTTTTCCTCTAAATTAGTTATAAGCATGAATTTTTAAATGCTCTTGCTTTACTAATTTAAACATTGTTGGTTACTATAGCAAAGGATTCTTCATTGCTCTTTGTTTGTAGTCATTTCATTTCTTTCCTTTGGACATGGTGAAAGACTCTTAGTTGCCTTTCATCCCTTCAAAATCATCCCATCCACTTTAAATTTTAAGGATTGTTCTCTGTCTAGCTATCTTGCCCTGTAATACCATCTTGTGCTTAGAATAGAAATCCAGTAAAGCCATCCTTTGACTCCATAGCCCAATGGACTGAAAGCTCTCAATCTTGCCCTTAGTTTGTGGATTCCACCATTTTCCCAAAACAAACTCTTGAATCTATAACTAGCCTAAAACCTTCCAAGAACAAAGATAAATCATAAAGAGAGAGCCCTCTCTAGATGCAGAGTGGCTAGAGTCTGCATCTAAAAGGTTGGTTTGTGGTTACCTCGGGTATACTTTCCTTTTACACAACTTCTAGGAAAACCTGAGTGATAACATAGTGGCGACTCCACTGGGGAACTGAATCATTTTATTAATACTATTGTTTGATTTATAAGATATGGACAGAATCTGAAGACCAGCTAGGTAGCCTTTGAAATTTCTTTTGCTCTCTGCAATTGCAAAAGTAAATAAATGTTGCTTCAGTCTATTTCTGATTTAGCTTATATATTGAATCTTAGTTTCAAAATTTTCAATCAGATTCTCTAGTTTAAACATATCTTTGAGAAATCTTAATCACACATCATTATTTCTTGAAGAATTTGTAGAAGTTGTATTTATTCTTTCAATTGAAACAAAAAATTCAAAAAAAACACACATATCTTTGAGAATATCTTAATCACGCATCATTATTTCTTGAATAATTTGTAGAAGTTGTATTTATTCTTTCAATTAAAACCAAAAATTCAAAAAAACACATAGTCTAGGAAACTGGCTTCATAAAGGATTCGACATACTAGGTCAAACCCCGACCCCAATCCACCACCAATATTTGAAAATCAAAATGTGATTCCCAGGATTCTTAGAAGACAAGGAAGTCAAGAATGTTCTGAAAGAGGAAGTCATTAGAGTACAGGAAGTCCTAGACCACTTTCTAGATCTGCATCTTGTCCTGTGAAAATTATATATATATTGATGACATTCCTTTTGATGCACGATTTGAAACATCTTTGTTTGTGAACTTTTCTGAAACTGAATTATCTAGATTAGTTCCAGATCCAGTGTTCTTTGAATATTTGCAATACGGATTTGTGTCACATCATCTTGATAGAGAATTGCATAACTCTATTCAGTCTGAACAAACCTTTGAAGAAAATTCAAACAGTTTTGTGATTACTCAAGCATCCTCAAGTTCAGTCACTTTTTCTAAAAAAATTCAGACACCTGTTATCCCTTCTACTCCTCCATCTCCTCCTTCCAGGCCATCAACTCCTATTACATCACTTTATCTTCCAATGGCTAATCGATACGCCCCTTTAAAGTTACCAGCCAACCCTCCAGCTTTACCTCAGGATTACCAAAGTAAAATCACACCTTTTGATGGATCAGGTACTTACACTGCTCAACAACACACCAAAAGAATGACTGATTACTTTGAGTTTTATGAGATTGACACTGATAATATCTAAATGAGAATTTTCGTTCAGAGTCTTACTGGAGAAGTTAGAACTTAGTTCAGAGCTCTTACCCCGAACAATATTGCTGATTTAGAAGCTTTGTATAGGGCATTTTTGAACAGGTGGGAGAAAAAGAAGGATCCTCTTCAGATCCTATCAGAATTTGAGAAATTAAGAAGAAGACCTAACGAAACCGTGCAAGATGACATTATAAGATTCAATGAATCATATAATGCAGTTCCTCAAAACTTAAGACCCCCTCCTGACTCTGTGTTGGTTAAATTTCCAGATGGTTTTGACTCCGATATAGCTTATTCCCTTAGGGAAAGAGCTCCTCAAACACTGGAGGAAATGCAAAGCATAGTGGTCAGTGTAGAAGCAAATCTGATAGAAAAACGAGCCAAAGCTAGGGCAGAGAGAAGAATTCCTATGAATGAAGAACCTTCAGCTTTTGAAAAGAAGCTGGATGTAATCATTAAAGGTATGGAAAGATTAGGAGACGGAGTGGAAACCATTGAAAGAAAGTCTTCTACTGACAATCAGAATATTACTAGAAACCCGAACTTTAGGAGGAATCTGAATCAAAATAGTGGAAAGAATGTCCTTGATCAAAACATTAGGCCACCTTTCAAAGAAAACTTTGTTAAAGGTTCAACTTTTGAAGAACCTATAGAAGATGTAGAAATAAACAATGTAACTGATGATGAAAATGAACCAGAAGTCTTCCTATCCCAGGGTGATCAAGAAAATCACATCCTCGAAACATTCCAAACTCATTCACGTGAGACTTTTGATTTTAAGGAAGGTTATGACACAGCGATCTATGAGGTTCATAAACAGTATAACTTGAGAAGTAGACAGATTGATGTGCCAGAGAAACAACAAAAAACTACAAAACAAAATGTCAAAGGTAAACAAAACATTCCCCCTATACAAAACAGTCCCGAAGTACAAATTTTGTCTAGGATAAAACCCAACCCTTCAAATCCAATAATTGAAGACGTCTCTGACAACCAACCAATCAATAACCAACAATCTACTACTTTTCCTCCTGTGGAAAATGAAGAAGACATAGTAGAAGTTAGTCCAGAAATGTCTTCAAAACAAAACTTTATTCATGAAAATGAGAAAAACATTGAAGACCCAAAAAACAAAGAGAATCCAACTGTGCAAAACACTAAAACTCAAACGGAAAAACCTTTCAATCTAGAGGCTGAAATAGGCAAACTCAAGATAGTTGTTCCTTTATCAAAATTGGCTAAACATGATGTCTATAGGAGTCAGATTACCAAGTCCCTAAACATTAACATTACTGGATTGGATGATTCGGTAAACATTCTTGATGATGAACCCAAACTTCTTTTTGGCCCCGAGGTTAATGGAAAACCAGAAAGTGGAGGAACTCCTCCATTTTTTGTAAGCCTGAATGTTCATGATAAGATACTCCACAATGCAATGTTTGATTCTGGAGCATCTCACAATTTGATGCCAAAAGAAGTAATGGAAAGATTGAATCTAGATATTATTAGACCATACAAAGATTTGTTTTCATTTGATTGTAGTCAGGTAAAATGTTTAGGTTTGATTAAAGATCTGTGTGTCACTTTGGTACAATACCCTGCGAATTCTGTTTTAATGGACATAGTAGTTGCCGATATTCCAACTAAATATGGTATGTTATTGTCTAGATCTTGGGGTGCTAAACTGGGAGGATCAATTCAATTAGACATGTCATATGCAACTATTTCAGTATTTGGTCAGCCTAAAAGGTTATATAGAGAAACCTTGATGAAGTACTCAATCAGTAGCCATGAGAAGCCTGAAAACTTCCCTGTTTACTCTGTACATTATGATATGGATTCTTTCATTTTATACAATGCTGAGTTAGATCTCCCTACTGAAATAGAAGCTCCATAATTGGAAACCATAAACAAAACCACTATTAAAATTGAAGAAATATCTGAAAACAAAGAAACACCAGATGATCAAGAAATACCTGAAGAAACTAAATAACTAGCTCCTTTCAAGAAACGCTTTAGAACAATTGATGAAGATTATGAACATGAAATTCTATGGAATTTAGAGTTTGATGGCTCAGTAAATAGACTAGGGGCAGGGGATGGGATTTGGTTACATAATGTTGAGAACAATTATGGAGAGGGTCATGCTTATAGGTTGAATTTCAAATGCACTAACAACATGGCAGAGTATGAAGCTCTTTTATTAGGGATTAAACATGTCAAGAAGTTAGGAGGTATTAGGGTATCAACCATAGGAGACTCCGAACTAATCATCCAACAAATTAAAGGAGAATGTTCAACAAAAGACATGGGACTGAAACAATACCGAGAGACAGTTGTAGAGATTCTCAACACATTTTTACAAGCCCAACTTGCCAAGATTCCCAGGAAAAAAAAATTGCATGCTCACAGTTTAAGGATGTTTGCTAGTACATGAAAGTTACCTTTCAACCCTAATCATCAGTTTTCAGCTGAAATTAGGCATAGGCCTGCTATACCAGACAATCTTTTGAATTGGCAAGTATTTGTGAATAACAATCAAATCAATAATTTTTTGACACTTCAAAATGAGTTTTCTAACTGTAAGATAGATGAGGATATAACTATTGATGAATCTGATCAAGGAAAAGAACAAAAAATAGAAATTTCAAGAGAAAATGCAATTCATCTGCTACATCCGACCACATTCACTGAAAAGGACATACAAAATTTGAAACACATGGAATCTGATGAAATCATAGAAGACGAAACAGAAATCATCAATTTAAAAGATAACCATTTGCCCAAAGGATTAACTCCTTTGGAAGATCTGTTTGACTCAAATGATATTCCATTTAGACCTAAAATGGAACCTGTCAAGGCTGATATGGAAGAATGCAACTTAGGAACCCCAGAAATTTCCAAAATGGTCAAGTTGTCCAAGTCTCTTCCAAAAGATCAGAAGGTTAAATATGTTGAACTATTAAAAGAATTCCAGGATGTTTTTGCCTGGAGTTATGAAGACCTCAAATCTTATGATACATCTATCATTCAACACACTATACCTTTGAAACCTGACCATAAACCTTTTAAACAAAAGCTTAGGAGAATAAATCCTGTTTTATTACCCTCAATTGAAAAGGAAATCAAAAAAATGTTTGACGCAGGGATTATGGCTCCTATCAGATTTTCAGAATGGATTTCTAACCTGGTACCAACAAGGAGAAAGACAAAAGAAATTAGACTGTGTGTCGACTTAAGAAATTTGAATAAAGTTTCTTTAAAATACAACTATCCTCTGCCGAAAATGGACCACATTCTGCAAAGGGTAGTAGGATCTTCGAGAATATCACTACTGGATGGATTTTCAGGGTACAACTAGATTCTGGTTCATCCTGATGATCAGGATAAAACAACATTCACTACACCATGAGTTACGTTTAAATATATCAAAATGCCATATGGGCTCAAGAATGTAGGAGCTACATTTCAAAGAGCAATGAATATTGCTTTTGCTAAAGAGATACATGATTTTCTGGTTATTTACCTAGATGATTTAACTGTTTTTTCTAAAATAGATCAAGAACATTTACATCACCTAAGGAAAGTATTTATAAAGTGCAGAAAATATGGAATTTCTTTGAATCCTAAGAAGTCATAGTTTGGTTTGGAAGAGGGAAAGCTTTTAGGGCACATTATTTCTAAAGATGGTATTAGGATTGATCCAGAAAGAATACAAGCAATTTTGCAAATACCCCACCCCAGAAACATAAAAGAATTGCAAGCATTCATAGGAAAAATTAATTTCTTAAGAAGATTTATTTCTAGTCTAGCAGAGCTACTTAGATTACTAACTAACATGTTGAAAAAAGATTCGAGCATTAACTAGACTGTAGAAGCCAAACAATCATTCGAGGAAATTAAAATGGCTTTAACAAGGACACCAGTTCTGACTAGTCCTAAATTTGATAGAGACTTTATTATTTTTTCATTTGCTTATGAACATACTGTTGCAGCCGTTTTACTTCAAAAAGATGACCAAGGGTGTGAAAAGCCAATAGCATTTTTTAGTAAAGCACTAAGGGATGCATCTCTAAAATACAATATTATGGAAAAACAGGCTTTTGCATTGGTAAAAGCAATCAAGGATTTCAAAGTTTACATATTATATTCTCATGTGGTAGCTTATGTGCCTAATGCAGTAGTTAAAGATATCTTGACTCAAGATGGCATAGAAGGTAAACGATGTAAGTGGATAGCTACCATTTTGGAATATGATATTGAGATTAAACCAACAAAACTCATAAAAGGTCAAGGTTTAGCACTACTTATGACAAAAACCAATTGCCAAGCTTTAGACCTCAATGAATTGGATAACGAGCAAGAGATGGCGACTCCTCAGATCAGTCAAGCTTTCTTAGATTCACCCTAGTATACTGATATAATTCATGTTTTATTAAACCTACAAGCTCCTCCAGGGTTGTCCAGAACCAAAAGAAGATTTTTAAAAATGACATCTTTGAAATATTGTATTTTAGATAGCACTCTATTTTGGAAAAATCATGAAGGAATCTTGTTGAATTGTCTCTTAAAAGATGAAGTTGATAAAGTGCTTAATGAATTTCAAGCAGGGGATTGTGGAGGACATCTCTACTGGAAATCTACTGCAGACAAGATCTTAAGGGTTGGCTTTTACTGGCCAACTTTATTTTCTGATGTTAAGAAATTTGTAACAACTTGTCATAAATGTCAGATATTTGAGGGTAAAAGAAAGTTGTTACCTCTGCCTTTAAAACCAATTTCCACAGAAAGACCTTTTCAACAATGGGGGTTAGATTTTATTGGAGAAATTCATCCCCCCTCTTTAGGGCAACATAGATGGATTTCAACTGCCACAGACTACTTCACTAAATGGATTGAAGCCATCCCATGTAGACAGTCTAATGACTCTGTGATCATAGGGTTTTTAGAAACCAACATCCTTTCAAGATTTGGCTGTGCAGAAAAAATTATAATAGACAATGCTGCTGCATTTAAATCAAAGAAAATGATCAGTTTCTGTAATAAATATCATATTAATCTAGGCCATTCGACACCCTATTACCCCCAGGGTAATGGACTAGCAGAATCTTCTAATAAAAGCCTTATCAATATCATCATAAAGTTATTGGAACAAAACAAAAAGAATTGGCACAAGAAATTGACCAATGCATTATGGGCAGACAGACTTACAACTAAGAAATCAATTGGGAATAGTCCATATGAGTTAGTTTATGGTCTTGAAGCAAGATTCCCATCATCTTTAGGAACCCCTGTTATGAAATTACTTCAGGAGGCTCAAGTGGAGCCAAATGGCATTCAAAGAAGAATTAATCAAACAATCCATCTGCAACAAACTAGGGAAGAGGTATACCAAAGATCCCAAGTCTTGCAGGAAAAGCTAAAGAAAATGTTTGATAAAAGAACTAAAGCAGAAGATTTTCAACTAGGTGATAAAGTCATGAGATGGGATTCTAGAAGAGAAGAAAAAGGGAAACATGGAGATTTTGATTTCTTGTGGAAAGGGCCTTATATCATTCATGCCTTCGAGGGAAACAACACTTACTTTTTGAAGGATTTGGATAATTCAGAAGCTGAAGAAGGACTAGTCAATGGCCGAATGCTTAAGCATTATTTTGATCCAATTTACTAGAATGTTTTAATGTTTCTAACTTGTACATAATATATCCTTTTTCTAATGCTGTTTTGGATTGGATGGTGACTTCTTGGAATTGAAGCCCGAAGTGAAGGCCCTAAGTTCCAAAAGTTTCACTATCATATGTAAGATAAAGCTACCAGAAGAAGGAAGATTTCATATTTCCAGTTTGAAGACATTTTCCGGCATCTGGCCTGATGTTCTTGACTTTCCACAAGGAAAAGCCATCCCCAAGTGGAGCGAGTGTTAGCCTCCTATACCAATAGGTTTCATCTTTCATGATTGTCTTGATTGAAATATGGAATATGTTCAAACCTTCTTTCTTGAGCAAAGGTGTTCCATATTCTTGAAAAACCAAAAAATAAAAAAATAAAAAAATGTAAAGAGGGTGTACCCTAAAAGAAAAATCAAAGGGTAAGAAAAATAAAGTGGTCAAAAAGAAGTGAAAGAAATGAACCCCAAGCAAAAATAAACCAAGGAAAGTGTGCAAATTCAAATGCCACTACTACTTCATTTTTGTAATAAAACAATTGTGTGCAGCTTGTCCAACCTTTGCCACAATTCATGAATAAGTCAAACTATTTAAACTTGGCTTACTCATATTTCAATTTCATGTTGTAGATTAGAGAATAAATATTTGACCAAACAGTTTAATCTTGGCAGATAAGTAGATAGTTAGAGTTAACAAAAGGTGCTCAATAGTTTAATCTGAGCCCTTGGATGTAATAAGGGTAGAATTAGATAGATTTTCCTTGTGAGAAGAAAAAATGTTGATGAGGGTTTACAAGTCTAAATGCACCCTAATAAAGAAGAGAAAATGGTAGTATTAAGTAGATAGGATAGGTAGATGGTGCTGCAAAGTGTTATCTGATGAATGATGCTGCTACATGTTTTTGATCCTTTACTTTCATCACAAGTACTAAAGGAGGAAATACACTGGAAAATCACAAAAGCAAAGTCAAACTCATTAACCTCCCTCATTACTTTCCCCTCAAAAAGTTTTACTAATTTCCCCCGAAGTACTAAGGTATTTGGAGATCAAAGGGGCTCAAGGCATTTCCTTGACCTCTGGAGGGACCGGACCCTCGGCCTAATGATAAAAAAGACCTAAGTACTTAAGATAACCCATCATTATAATCTTCCATCTTTAACTTTTTCCTAAGTAAAATCCTATTTTACTTAGGAAACTCATGCAAAAATCCATAAAAATCCCTCAAGATAAGTTTAAGTGTTGAAGATAAAATATTGCAATTTACTTCAGAAGTTATCACTTTCTTAGATGTGCAAAAATATTTTGAGTTTCCTTGTCCTTTTCCATATTTACATTTAAATCTATTATACTAAATCCCTAATAAAATACCTTATCCTAAGTATATAACTCCCTTTTTATAAATATCCCAAAACCCTTATATTTATATAGTTTAACCAAAGTAATTATTTTCCCAAAAATTCATTAAAAACCCCGCTTTATAAGCCCTTTGGTTAAATATATCCTTATATTATAATCCCGCAATTATGGTAATTAAATAGTGTTTATTGGTTACCATATAATAAAATATATAGACAAAAACTTTAAACATGCAATATGTGTGTTTAAACACAAAAATGCAAATAAAACTTTGGAGTAGACCTCTTCCTAGTGTTGGTTCAGGTGCATGGATCAAGTGTGAATTCTCTTGTTAGACACAAATGTCTAGAAGGTATTAGCAAGTTGTTGTATTTGGTACAGAGGACATGTTAAAGTCTTTACTACAGGGAACAAACATACCAAGTTTTTTGGCAGGAGTTTTAACTGGGAAAGATGTTGAAGTTTTGATTCCAGCGCTGCAAATGGTAGAAGTCCTAATGCAAAAGCTCCCTCTCACAATTTCCAAGCTGTTTATGAAGGAAGCTGTTGTCCATGAGGTAGAGATGATTATATCCTCAGATTCATGTTTAGCTGTAAAAGAAAGTGCTACAATGACACCAACTCTACAACGTAACAACCGACTACCTGGTGGGTCAACAAATGAAGCAATTAGAATAGAGGGATCCAAGGATTCAGTTTCAGGAAAAGGTCGTTCACGTCCATCTGTCGTGACATCAACAATTGCAAATGACAAGTTGGATGTTAGTGCCTATGCAAGGCATTTTAAAGATGCCTATTTCTCTGCAGATTCAGGTGTTGATGTTGGAGCTACAGATAGTCTTTTCAAATTAAAAGTTACTCAGATGCAGGAGAAGCAGATGTTAGAAGATGCGATAGATCTTATGCAAGGCTTCCACCTAAGCACAAGGCACTTCTTGCACAGCTTTCAAAGAAGTATCAACATCTTAGAAGATGCATCACTGCAAACTCATTTTTTGTTCTAAACATGCTCCATGCTTTTGAACCTCCTTTTTACATGAGCCAAGACTCTGAATGATGCGAATAAGAGGATATTGGAATGTACAATGAGAATCGGGATGAATCTCAAACAATACCGACAGAAGCACATCAATTCAATGGATTGCAAGGCAGTCTTGATGGACATGCTAAGAGCACACAAATAGATACTCCTCACGACTGTCATGTATTGAAAGAACACGATGTGTTAGCTACTGATAGGATGCTGAATACTTGTTCAAATGAGCTTCATAGAGGAAGTAGAAGTGGTGAAGCAGACCTTGAAGTAGACAGTGCCCAGGATGAATAGAATCTCTATCAAGGTCGATGTCCTTCAGTCGACTGTGGTTCAACCTCTTTTAAAATAGATGATAACAAATTAAGTGCTGATTTTGGGTCTGATCGAAGTAATAGCAAAGTAAGTAGCAAGAGTGAGCCAGATGGTTGTGGAAAGACAAAAGAAATTTTTAATGATCACTCAACATATCATTCAGTCTCAACATCAAATGGAGAGATAAATTGCATGGGATTTGATTGGAAGGATCCTGCATTTCAACTTCATGTCTCTCCTGCTGACGTTGATAAGGTCGGGTGCATTATAAGAAATATAGTTCGAGATTTGGCTCCGGAGGGAGAGGCAGAACGTAATCAGTGCTACAAACCAATTCTTGAAGAACTTCAACGGCAATTTTGTAATCATTCGAGGGAAAGGTCACCTAGTTGCTTGGTTCCTGGGGCTCGACTTGGACGGTTGGCTTTGGATATTTCACGTATTGGTTTTATAAGCCAAGGAAATGAGTTCCCTTATTACATGATGATATGCTCAAGTTTTATTCTGAACCACACTTGTGAACCAATGCAGTGGGTAATTTATCCTTGGATACATACCAATTGTAACTCTCTGTCTGATGAAGACCAACTTCGGCCTATTTATTTTCCAGATCTTCATCCCGGAAGAAATTTCTGAGGGGTTTTCAATGTGTGCTAGGGACTTTGTTGAGGTCTACAGTGATCCAAGTCAGTCAGGTAAATGGGATGATGTGGTTACTTGTTTCTTCATTGATACAGCACATAATGTTGTTGAATACATTGAGATCATATCAAATATTCTCAAAGATGGAGGGGTATGGATAAATCATGGACCTCTTCTGTACCATTTCACAGACACGTATGCACCTGAAGATGAAATGTCAGTTGAACTCAGTTTGGAAGATGTGAAAAGAATAGCATTTCATTATGGATTTGAGCTGGAGATGGAGAGATCTATTGAAACAACTTACACTGCAAACCCGACTTCCATGATGCAAAATTGATATTTTGCTGCATTTTGGACAATGAGAAAGAAGGGTCTGACTGCAAAAGGTGTTCTGGCAGAAGAATCATAACAAAGGGTCATGGTTGGTTTCAGTGGCTTGATAAAGAATGCAAGCAGAGAAGGTGAAAATATGGATGTGGTTGGTATTCAAAGAACAGGGGAAACTTTTTGATGCAACGACTGGAAAACACTACACCTCATTTCGTTCGGAGTATCAAGCCAAACCAATTGAAACTTCCAGGTGTCTTTGAGCGAGGACTTGTCTTGCAGTAGTTGCGCTGTTGTGGAGTGCTGAAAGTAGTTCAGATATCTCGAATGATGGACCTGGATGCCCTACATTACGATGTCCTGATCCATTATGTGTTGTTGCTATTGGTGAAGATATGGTTTTTTCTTTGGTTTCTAATGAAGATAGAAAGAAGTACATGCACTACCTTCTTATATCATATGTTGAAAACAACAGAAAGATGAACTACACAATTTTAAGTGAGGAAGACATTCGTCACCGGTAAGAAGAGGCAATTACAAGTTCTTGCTATATCAAGTGTGAATGCTGGCATACTTCTGCGGCATTTCAAATGGAGTGTCAGTAAAGTCAATGATGAGTGGTCTACCGATGAGGAGAATGTGCGAAAGACTGTGGGGCTGTTGGAAAAACCAATTGTAGAAATAAGATCAAAAGTAAAGGAGTTAACTTGTGGTATATGCTTTGAAAGTTATGGTCATGAAAGAATTAAGGCAGCTGTTTGTGGCCATTGCTTCTGGGCAGGTTACATCCGTACATCAATAATCGGGCTATCCCACTCGAATGTCTCACCAGCAGGTTGCAAAACGGGGAAAGATCTGCGAATTATACTATTAAACCGGGATGCACTCTGAAATAAATGAATACTGTGGGTGTATCTTCTACCACTCTTGCAGCTGCTAGGAGGCCTTGGAATTGGTCTGACAATGATCCGACCATTAGGTTTGACCTTGATCTGGCAGATTATGGTGATTTTAGTGACTTCTTTGATGATGAGTTTCAAAACATGGGGAGCCTGAAACAGACAGGATTATGTTCCATGATTTCCGCCAGTGATTGATCCTTTGAGATTTTGTGGGCGATGTGGCTCTTAGAAGGCGGCCAGCACATCCACGAAGATGGAGCTGTGCATCAACAGTTACCTCCAGCACATTCACTAAGATGAAGCAGCGAATCCAGCACTTACCTCCAGCACATCCACGATTTCCGCCAGTAATTGATCCTTTTGAGATTTTGTGGGCGATGTGGCTCTTAGAAGGCGGCCAGCACATCCACGAAGATGGAGTAGCGCATCAGCAGTTATCGCCATGCCATCCACGAGACCATTCATCTCCTATTTTACTTGTAAAATACTCCAAACAGCGCATCAGTAGTTCTCTATCATACAGTTCATCTCCTATTTTACTTGTAAAATACTCCAAACAATGCATCAGCAGTTCTCTATCATACCGTTTATCTCCTGTTTTCTTTTAAAAGAATCCTTAGTCACCCCAAAATATGGGCTAGGATAGTGTGAGATATTTTCAATTATTTAGCGTACAAATAAACCCTCGAAAAGAGTATTGAGGGGATTCCATTACTTGGCTGTAACATTGAGACTTGCAGAATAAAAGCGCTTGGAGAAATTTTTCATGGCTTGACTGGATGAGGATTCAAAGCACAGGACTTGTTGCAGGATTCATGTGTTGGACAACAGTTCAATATGTGTTTCTACCCTTTCTCTGAAATTTTATATCAGTCTATAATATCATCATATCCATTTATGAATAATTTGCATAAGAGATTGCAACAGAATTCACTTAATTGTGCTCTGTTTTTATATGTTATTATTCTTGATTTTTTCTTCCAAATTAGTTATAAGCATGAATTCTCAAATGCTCTTGCTTTACTAATTTAAACACATAATACCATCATATCCATTCCCGAATAATTTGCATAAGAGATTGAAACAAAATTTGCTTAGTTGTACTCTGTTTCCAAATGTTATTATTCTTGATGTTTTCCTCTAAATTAGTTATAAGCATGAATTCTTAAATGCTCTTGCTTTACTAATTTAAACATTGTTGGTTACTATAACAAAGGATTCTTCATTTCTCTTTGTTTGTAGTCATTTCATTTCTTTCTTTTGGACATGGTGAAAGACTCTTAGTTGCCTTTCATCCCTTCAAAATCATCCCATCCACTTTAAATTTTAAGGATTGTTCTCTGTCTAGCTATCTTGCCCTGTAATACCATCTTGTGCTTAGAATAGAAATCCAGTAAAGCCATCCTTCGACTCCATAGCCCAATGGACTGAAAGCTCTCAATCTTGCCCTTAGTTTGTGGATTCCACCATTTTCCCAAAACAAACTCTTGAATCTATAACTAGCCTAAAACCTTCCAAGAACAAAGATAAATCATAAAGAGAGAGCCCTCTCTTGATGCAAAGTAGCTAGATTCTACATCTAAAAGGTTGGTTTGTGGTTACCTCTGGTATACTTTCCTCTTACACAACTTCTAGGAAAACCTGAGTGATAACAGAGGTATTTTCCAATATCTCGTCAAATTAGGGGTATTTTTTAGTATGTGATGAATGCATGTCTTATTGGGTATCACGATTTCTGTTAATATAAAAACTGAAGGTGTTAATCAATGATCGCATCTCCATATATAAGGATCCCTGAGATGTGGTTATTCCATGTCACAAAACACACTGGGAATGTTCTTTTATAAAATGTCAAAAAATCTCCCCCCAGTGCGAGTTAGGAGTGTATCAAACTTATGACCTACACTTTGATACCACTTGTTGGGAACCATGATTGTCGTTAGAACAAAACCCATTGGTGTTAGTCAACAATAGTACTTCCAAAGATAAGAATCTGTGAGAGGTGGTTAGTCCATGTCGTGAAACAAATGTGGATCATTGGTTTATTCAATTTGCAACACGTGCTATGTTAGAGGATCATTGAGGGAAGCCCTCATGCTTTAACAACTTTGATTATATTATTTTTCAAATGATTATTATTAGTGTTATTTATCATCAAACAAATACCAAACGATAAAATCAGTGATACAATATGACACAGATGTAGCCAACCAACCAGGGCCGAAACCTATTTATCTGAGAGGAAAAACCACAATAATTATTCTCTTCTTATAGAACTTCAGTTTATGAATCCCATGACCTATGACCCTTGACCAAAACACTCCAAGGCCAACTCAAACCATGCTTCCAACAATTTCTGCAATTTTGACTTACCTGATAGATTCTTTTGGAACTTCGACTTGCCCAACAAATTCTTCTACAACTTCAACCTTCCCAACAAATTCTTTTGCAACTTTCACCTACCCAACAATTTTTTTCCCAACAAATTCTTCTGCCACTATATTATTCAACTTTTTTTTCGTAGAAAATTCTTCCACCCAATAATTGTAGAAACCCTAGCATGAGAGAGAGAGTGTGTGCATGTTATAAATCTAACCGAGAGATATATAAGAATAACAAATATACTCATAAATAACAAGATAGAAATAGATAGAAATGCTTCTTTATTGATATCAAAGCCATTGAGGTAGGCAAACACCATATAATCACTGATTAAGGAAGGAGAACACTCCAGAAGCCATATGTTTTCCAATACAATAATCCTTGACACATCTTAATGGGGAGTCTCTAGACTCTACATAGAATTCATACATACAATACCATGGGTCATTACCATGGTTCTCTCAATACCATATATCTAATACCATGGGCTTATCACATTATTGATAACTATTTGTGGTTCCTTACATGATGTGGGTTAACCACTTTATTTATTAACTATGGCCCATCCCATTATTACATTATTCCCTTGGGTACCTCCCTCTGTACCCCATACCATCTCCCCTAGGTATACCACATTCCACCCCCCTTAAATATGTTTCATCCCCAAAAAATAAGAAGAAAACAAATAATAATATCTACTCAAAAGAGTAGTCCACTCGTACCATGCACATGCATCTAGCCATCCGAGTGAAAGGTGAACCCTCGATCTAGATAGTGCCTCACTTGCTTGAGATGGAAGTTGAACCTAACAAATCTTCTGTGTTGATATGTTGTGAGTCGATCATCACCCCTCTCTATCTTTCATGCCATGGTTGTTGTCCTGGTGGCTAATTTGTTTCCATCATGTTGGTTGTTTTCTTACGGGGTGATGTGGGTTGTGATATGCTGAAGTTTTAACCAACGGTGTATCTCTCTTTAATTCGCCACCTCATGGAGCCTGATTAGTATCTGGTACATGTTGTGGCACCTGCTATTGTTGGTTATCTTCCAATATTACTTCAACCACAACTTCCTCATCTAATGTATCAGTTCTTGTAACATTTTCTACTTCAGCTTCCTCGGATTCTACTTGTTTTTCTGGTACCTTGTTTGGTGTTTTTTTTTGGTTTTTGACTATAAAAGGCTCGTAATATGATATGTCAGTGTCATTAGAGATTTCTACTTCTACCTCCATAATCTCTTCTTGGGTTTTAATGGAAATATCTTGCACTGTAATTTTCTTCTTTTTATACCAGAGCTTCAAGAATTTCTTCTGCACATTAATATTAATAGTACCAATAGATTCTATCCAAGGTTATCCCAAAACAATATCCACATTAGCCATATTTGAAGCATAAAAATTAGAATGCAATACATACTTATCCATAGAAATATTTATAAACTTTCACCCACTCATTATAAACGTGTGTGTGCTCTATTTTTGCTCGGAATTGCTATCATTTAGCCATGTGAACATTAATACAATTATACTTGCAACATGATTGATAGAAACAATTATCTTCTCTTTCTGAATACATTGATGAACTTGTGATAAGGAGATACTATCATAAAATAACCCCTTACATGTGTCATTCTCATTTTTTCTAACATGAGACCATTTGTCTAAAAAGACTTTTTCAAACTGTTCATCTGAACGTTTGTACAACTTCTTGTCGTCAAGTGATCTAAACTATTTGGAAACCTCATCCTAAAAACCAAGCCATAATAAATCTTTCCACTTTTTCCCATATAAGAACTTTTCACTACTTATTAATTCCGTCAATAGTAGGGCCATAATCGTTTCTTGAAAAAAACATCTTGCTAGAAGCCACAAAGAGGGTTTTAAAAAAAAAATCACTTGACGAAAATTTAAAGTCGCTATAGTTTAGTCAATATTGCTAAAAATATTTATTATGACCTATTTTTGGACATGTAATGACCATTTTGCATCTTCCCATGTGATAGAAATCTTGTTCTAGGCATTGTAATTTCTGATTTTTGCTACAATTGTCCCGCTATCACAATTTTTTTTTAAAAGAGCTGATTTTAAATCAACGATATCTCCCTCATACAAACTCTGATTCAGCTAATTTTTTTTTGAATTTAGATATTTTCCAAGATGATCCTAGATCGGTAATTAGTTTCCCAAAATTCCCCACAAAAACGGAAAAAAATTAACTAGAGATCCGTCGTCCATGAATTTCTGTCACAAATTTTTTGCAGCATAACTGATTTTTAAATAAGAAATATCTCCCTCATCCGTACTTGGATTCAGCCGATTTTGTTTTTGAAATTGGGTATTTTTTCGCAAAGAATATAAATCTATAGTTTTTGTTTTCAAAATTTTCACCATAATTCACAGATCTTATCTGAAAACACGCTACCCAAAAAAATTCCTACAAACATTAAAAAAAATATCTCTCTGTTTTGCCCAAGAAAGTGCTTTGACACCACTTGTTATAGATCCAACCCATAAATATATGAGAATAACAAATATACCTGGAAATAACAATATAAAAATAGATGTAAATTGTTCTTTATTGATGTCAAAACCCTTTAGGTAGGGCAACACCATAAAATCACTCCTTAAGGAAGGAGAACACTCCACAAGCCATATGCATGTCAATACAATAATCCTTGACACCTCTCAATGGGGATTGTATAGCCTCTATATAGGATTCATACATACAATACCATGGCTCATTACCATGATTCTCTTAATACCATACATCTAATATCATGGGCTTATTACATTATTGGTAACTACTTGTGGTCCCTGATCCGGGTTAACCACTTTATTTATTGACTATAGCCCATGACATTATTACATTATTCACTTGGGTACCTCCCTCTATACCCCATACTATTCCCCCTAGGTATACTACACACAGAGAGGTCCAAAATTTTTAATTTGGTTCTTTTCCTTGGTTTTCATCCTTTTCCATCTTCTATCTTGAGAAGTCTGAACTTGCTTGAGTGAGTCTCCATATGAGGTTCAGTTCCATCTTATTTATAGGCTTGTGATAGGTACAAATTGTTATCTTTAGGCCGACTTGATCTTTGCACCAGCATTACAAAGTCTTGGAGGGTCTTTCGACTCAAATAAATTATTTTTACAATATGTAACATGCCTAAATGGGTCTTCAATACATGACGATGACTTAATTAAATTGTATAAAAAATTACTAACCCTAAAAATAACTTCCCTTGAGCATGAAATCCATGCCTCAAGAACAAAAATAACAAATTTATCTTTCTATTTTCATTATATACATAGAATGATGATTAAATATGTCATTGTGAAGACTGAACCTAGATACATATTTCAACACTCCCTCATGACTATGGAGGTATTCATAATTCATACAAGGTACTCAGACCTCGTTAATTTGAAGAATTCTCATAATAAGAGTCATTTTGGTAACCCATTTATTTAACATCATATCATCCAACATTGTCACATAGGAAGGCCTTGAAGAAAAACCCTAACTCTCCACAATATCAAAGAATTATGCTAGTGAGACCAATGATTTATAGAGACCATCATTATTGTGTCTCAAGGAACATACCCCACTTGGGTGATGACAAGATATTTCCTTCCAATACTATTCTTACCTTGCAGTCCTAGTCCTCAGAGAATATTGATCCTCTATGGCTTCTATTATCATGGATTCCCTACCACATCCTCAAAGAGTATCACATGCTAGATTCTTATTCAATCATCCATTCTTTCTTCCCAAATTGAACACAATAATGATGTGTCTATCTCTCCCTCTCAACTAGGGAGGATGTACTCATTCATATAAAGGATAATACCCATTCCTGTAAAAGGAATGTACCCATAATCCCTCTTATCAAGGGACTTATCCAAGATTCATCTTAACTAGGAAATTTCTTTCAAGCTCCCTATTAACTGAGTACTTGTCTCCAAGCTCCCTCTTAACCAGCAAGTTGTTTCCAATAATAAATTTCTTCTTTAGTGGAGATCATGGGACTTTTAGCTACCCATTCAGCTCCTCCTTTTGATGTCATGAATTTTACCTTCATTATTATGGAACTTTAATATTGTAGGGAAATGGTCATCCATCACTTTCCTCAAGTAAGTCATGTCATCCTTCTCCTTATCGGAAAGTGATTTTCTATTCCACATCTAGATTTCCTTCATACAACTACCTCTTCAACATCATGTTTCTTTTAGGTTCTTCCATCCCACCACACAAGTGTTAGTTGTAGGTGACACACACAACACTTTTCCTGTAGCCCTACATTAACGCATCTAGATGTTATTCAAAAACTAAAAAAAAACATTAAATCAAAATTACCTTTTGTGATGGGCTTACATCGAGACATTTGTTTCTACAGACATAAAAATCGTGCATATTCATAAACACATCTCCAAAAATTTCAATGTGAAAAGTATTATTCCTTTCTAGACTTTACCAAGGTCTTCATACCTTTCAACCACATCATATTCATTGGATGTCGATTCCTTGTCACCTTAGTTACATATTTCATGATCTCTTCTTTCTTTATTCACATATCTCTCCTCGGGAACAACCATATATAGTTCTTTTGTGTTTTTCAAGCACCTAGTATTCCATATGAGGACATATTATGGTGATTTCATCTTGTCAATATGTGAACTATGCCTTCATGCATCTTTGAAATGAAATAGATCCCATTTCTTCGATCATTCTCATGAGTTAGAGTAGTCATCCATGCTATCTGCAAATATATGATTACATGATTCAAAATACATGTGTAACTACCTCTTTTCTTCTTTTTTTTCATCTAGACTTCCTTCAACATCTTCTTTGATTGAAAGTAATTCAACCATCTTAACCTGCTATACTCCTTTGTCATGATACCATCATCAAGTAAATCCCATACAAGATGGAATTCTCAGTGAGACACTTGCTTCTTCCATGAGAGGTGAACCTTCCAATGGAGGATCTTAATTATCCTCATCCTACAAATTCTCCTTCCTAACGATGACGATACTTGATGAGTGCTTTCTATGCTAGATATCTTGTATTTTCCCATAAGTACTACTTATGCTTCCAATGTAATTACCAAGAGATACTTCCTTTCTATGATGACTGCTACAATCACGTAGACTTCTATATCAGTTATCCTTTCAAGCTTTTCTAATGATTCCATGTTTTAATGATATGTTTTTAATGTGGTGTCATATTCTACTAAGATGTAGTTAGTCATAATTCTTCTCATCATGTTCTTCCACTTCTTCGATGATATGATACATATTTTTTTCTTTCCTCTTGTTATTATTCTTGAATTTAAGAAAATCTCTATTGTGATGCCCATATTCTTGACATCCATAGCATTGGATCCTTGACATATCCTCCTCTTCTTGTTCTAAGGACCAAATGTTTTCAAACCCTCCATTTTATTCGAGACACGACAACAAATTCTTGAAATTATTCACCTGATCACACATTGCTTTCTACTTTTAACCTATTTTACCTTAATTTTACGTAATGACCAAGGTTCACTGAATGAGGTGGCTTCCTTATTTCAAATGTTTCTTGATATAGAGTTGTCCCAACCATCAGGTAGTGTATTTAGTACAATGGTGGTAATTTCTAATTATTTCCCCCAAATCTTGCAATTGGTCCTATATTTCAGATACCCTCATGAAGTACGGGGTTATTCCTTCTTCCTTTGATATCTTGATCTTGTAGAGCTCAGTTTTGAATGATATCACTTCTCCTCCTATACTTATAGAGAATAATTCCATCAGTTTGTCATATATTTCTTTTGACATTTCACATTTTTCAACATAGGGATTCTTTGAGCCGTTATTTTCATTTTCATGTATATAGCGATAGCTTGAGGTTCTTCCATTGGAGGTTTATTGACAAAACCTTTAACTTCCACAATGATTCCATTTTCTATGATGGTCAAATCTATCTTCTTCTTCCATGAAAGAAAGTTTGATGAAACAACCAATTTTTTTCCCTCCTTGCAAAATTAAGTGATTTTGATAGAATTCAAATATAGATAAAGAGATACTTACTTGTCAAGAGAAAATTGTCCTTGATGTTAAATATTCAACTTGACACCTTATTGATTTTTATGATGTTATAATATGTCTTCCTTCAAAAGTGATTCTTCAATGAGAAGGAGATCACCTTGATTCTTTGATGATGATGATTATGCTTCTTCATGCTTCTCTAGAATGTAGAGACTTTTATATGATTCAGTCTCCATTTCTTATATGGATTGTAGGTTTTAGCCCCATACAGAAATTACCTGCATACGAATTCTAAAACACAAAAAATAAACAATGCGAGAGCATAACACATAAAACAAATATACATAGAGATTTTCACCTGTATCCCGAAACCATGACTACCAACTTGATTTTTCATCACATTCCTTCCAATGTTACAATACATATTTATACATGTTGAAGCATCCAATACCATGGACTGAAAACCATTGTGTCAAAAACCGTGGACCAAAAACTCGTGTCCAAAACCATGTGCTAAAATCATGCACAAAACCATAGGTAGGTCCGGCCAACCTAACGTAGGGTCCAAAACCAAAAAATTTCGAGGCACCACATCATACCCCATAAAGTGGGGTTACCTGCACCCGTCAAAGTCCCTATGACCCCCCTCACTAGACAATCAGTGTAACAAAGGGGGGGCTCTGCCCCCCTTCAAACCCCCTAGTTGACTGCTATGGTTAGTTGTGGAAAGAATATAACAAAACCCAACATTCTCCCACCTGTTGTTTTCTTTCCACAGAGGGCCATATTTACACAGAGGGCCATAGGAGAGCTTGGTAATTTATCCAACCCTAAAATGCCCATTGCTTCTCTACACCAAGGGAACTTCTCAGAGCACACAGATTTTGTTAATGGATCTGCATTATTCTTCAAAATGTCCACCTTTACCAACAACACCTTTTTGTCTTCTATCATATCCCTCACAAGGTGATACTGAACATCAATGTGCTTTGTCTTTGAATGATATGAAGGGTTATTTTCCATGAATATTTCACTTTGGCTGTCACAGTCTATCCTTATAGCTCCCTGTACTAACCCCATAATTGAACAAAATCTCTACAACCAAATCACTTCCTTGCTAGCATGAGTGCTTGCCATGTATTCTACCTGTGTATTTGATAGTGCCACTACAGATTGTTTCTTACTCTTCCAACTAACTTCACCTCCAAATAGGTTAAACACATACACACTTGTAAATCTTCTCCGATCCAAATCTCTAGCCTAGTCTGCATCAATGAAGCCACAAATATCCAAAACTCTGTCCAATCCTGGTTTTCCTTGGTAGCACAAACCATAATCATTAGTGCCACACAAATACCTGAAAACCTTCTTCACTATTGTCTAGTTCTCCTTCCTTCGTTTTGACATAAACCTAATCAATACTCCCACTGCATGTGCAATGTCTAGTCTAGTACAGACCATCACATACATCAGGCTACCGACTACACTTGCATATGGAATATAGGACATGTCCTCTTCATCTTCTTGTATCTTAGGACACTTTTTAGCATAAAAATTTACACCTACAGGAATAGGAACCTTCACTGGTTTATTATCCTACATATTAAACCTCTACAATAATGTCTCAACATACTTCCTCTGGTTATCCAAAGCTTCCTCTTTGTCCAATCATTTTTAATTTCCATGCCCAAAATGTAGTTTGCAGCACCAAGATCTTTCATGTTGAATTTGGAGGACGAGTGGGTCTTCAAATCTTGGATAATTTCATTTTCATTTCCAACTAACAACATATCATTCACATACAAGTTCAAATAAATAACATGGAAACCAATTAATTTGAAATACACACAGTGATATGCTTTGCTTCTAGTGAAGCCAAGTCCCCGTATAAATGTATCAAATTTCTAATAGCACAACCCTGGTGATTGTTTTAACCCATACAAAGACTTATTTAACTTTCACACTAGTTCTTTCTTATCCTTCACCGAAAAACCTTTGGGTTGCTTCATGTGGATATCCTCTTCTAGATCCCCGTGAAGAATGTGGTCTTCGCACGCATCTGTTCTACCTCAAAATCAAAAGTAGGAGCAACAGATAGAAGTAATCTAATAGAAGCTAACTTGGCAACAAGAGAAAAACTATCACCAAAATCAATTCTTGGCACCTAAGAATAACCTTTTTCTACCAACCGAGCTTTGTATTTCTCCACCTTTCCTTCTATATTTGTCTTCTTCTTGGACACCCATTTGCTGCCAATAGGTTTCCTTCTAGCTAGCAACTCCACCATATCCCAAGCCTCATTTTTGTGCAAAGATGCCATTTCATCAACTATGGCCTCTTTCCAGAATTTTTCATCCTCTGAATCTACTACTTCCTTCACACTTATGGGATCATCATCAGTAATAGAGAAAGCAAAATTTGAATGGAAATCAGATGGAGTATACCTTTCTGGCTACCTTCATTCTCAAACTGATCTTCCCACACCCAAAGTTTGTGGCTCTTCCTCTTCTGATTCCTCCTCTGCTGTAGACTCTAATTCTTCCTCCGTTAGTAAAAACTCTATCTTCTCAAGTTCCTTTGGTTTGACTTTATGTTTAATAACATCTTTCACCTCTCTGAGCACCACATATCGGATATACACAACCTTTCTTGTTACTATGTTGCAAAGCTTATAACCCTTTAAATCATCCTTATACCCAATAAAGATGGACTTTTCAGATTTACTATCGAACTTGGTTCTTTTCTCGTTTGGAACATGTACATACACATCACATCCAAATACCCTCATCTATTAAAGAGAAGGTTTCTTACCAGTCCATACCTCTTGTGGAGTCTTATCTTCCAATGCTGATGAAGGTGATCTTTTGACCAGGTAACATGTAGTCTCCAATGCCTCTACCCAGAATTCTTGTCCTAACCTGACACCACTGAGCATGCTTCTTTCCCTTTCCATTAACGTCTTGTTCATTTTTTCCATAGCTCCATTTTGTTGAGGTGTATATGGAGTAGTATTCTACTGTGCTATACCACACTTCTTACATAATTCTTCAAATTCCTTACTTTAAAACTCTCCACCATTATCTGTCCTCAGCACCCTTATCTTCTTCTTTGTCTAATTTTCCAACAAAGCCTTAAATTCTTTAAACCAGACAAAGACTTCAGATTTCTTCTTAAGGAAATATATCCATGTAATCCTTGAGAAGTCATCTATAAATGATACATAGTACACAAACTTACCCAGTGATGGAACCTTCAGAGGTCCAAACACATCACTGTGCTCAAGATCTAATACATGTTTTTCCCTCTTTCCACCAGAGGGGAAACTCACTCGATTCTGCTTCCCATATACACAATTTTCACAGAAATAAAAATCCAAAGTGATATAACTCATACCTTCTACCATACCTTTACCATGAAGTCTTCAAATTCCCTTCTCTCCAATATGTCCAAGCCTTTGATTCCACATCATGGTCTTCTCTCCAGAGACCACTAGATTTTATGCTCCACTTTCAGGTACCACAGAACTATTGCACCCATCAATAATAGTGCTACCTTGTAACTTGTATAGAGTTTCAATCTTAAATCCTCGCATCAATACCAGTTCTCCCCAAACCATCTTGCAAGCATCCTTCTCAAACATTATTTCTACACCTGCATCATCCAACTTGCTTACGAAAAATTGGATTTCTGGCCAATGCAGGAATGTGTAGAACACCCGGAAGTCTTCTAACCCTTTCTCCTTATAACTTCAACTTTATGTTTCCACGACCCGCGATTCTAGCCTTCCTATCATCCGCCAACAAGACATCACCACCATCATATTTCTCACACTCACAGAACCACTCTCTATGGGCAGTGAAGTAAAATGATGCACCTAAGTCAATCAACCATGCCTCATGATCTACATGTGTACATGAAGAATCCAAGTATAGATTCCCATCTTCATCTGAGGTGGTTTTCACCTACGTAGAAGGAGCATAATCAAATCCCTTTCCTTTATCAGGAGATTTAGATTTATAGTCCCTTTTGTAGTGCCCTTTCTTTCCGCATTTCTAGCACATCACCTTTATAGGCTTTCTTGGAGATTTATATCTATCTCTAGATTTAGATCTCCCACTCGATGACTTATTTTTGTTTCGGTTCTGAGGCTATCCTCATACAAAAAAGGCATCACCATTCTAGCTCTCCATATTTTTTCCTCTCATCTCCTCTGTTAGCAAGGATGAGACTATTTCATCAAACTGCAAGGCAGTTGCAATGCTACCTATTGCAATAACCAGACTATCACATGATTCTGGTAGAGAACACAACAAACTAATGCACTTATCTTCATATAAAATTTTAATATCAATAGATAATAACTGACTTACCACAATATTAAATGTGTTTAGATGTTCTGTCGTCGAGTCTCCATCTTTCATCCTCAGGTTATACATCTTTTTATGTAGGAATAGTTTAGTCATTAGAGACTTAGATTGGTACAAAATCCCTAAGTTCTCCCATAAATGCTTCACCGTAGCTTCCCCTAATACATTCAATAATACTAAATCTGAGACACATAATCTTATTGTTCTCTTAGCCTTCAGATCCAACCTCTTCCATTCTTCATTAGACACTCCTGTTGGTTTCGTAGATATACCATAATCCACTGATCTTTATCCACCAATAGATCCCCCATCCTGAGTTTCCATAACTCAAAACTCTGACCATTAAATTTTGCGATATCTATCTTTCCACTGCTCGCCATCTTCTTTCACCACCAGAATCGATCCTGCAGCTCTCGCACTGAACATGGCCTAACACAGGCCTAAGGGAAACCCCTCAACAATAAAGGCATCCCCTTGAAAGAAAAACAACACCAATACAAAATGTAGGTTTTAACCCCATACAGAAATTACCTGCATACGAATTCTAAAACACAAAAGATAAACAATGCGAGAGCATAACACATAAAACACATATACATAGGGATTTCCCCTGGATCCCAAAACTGGGACTACCAGCTTGATTTTTCATTATGTTCCTTTTAATGTTACAATACATGTTTATACATGCCGAAGCATCCAATAGCATGGACCGAAAACCATCGCATCCAAAACCATGGACCGAAAACTGTCGTGTTGAAAACCATGTGTGAAAATCATGCACAAAACCATAGGTAGGTCCACCCAACCTAACATATGGTCCAAAACTAAAATTTTCCGTGGTGTTGCATGGGACCCTATAGAGTGGGGTTACCTGCAACCCTCAAACCCTCTATGACCCCCCTCGCTACGCAATCGATGCCCCTATTCTAACCCCCCAGTTAATTACATTGGCTAGTCTTGGAAATAATATAACACAACCCAACATGGATGATTTTGGGTTTTGAGGTAATCTTGATTTCTTCTAGTCATGATTATCAAATTTACAACTTCATAGTTTTTTTATTCTTTAGATATCTGGATTATTGTTGTAGCACTGCACTTTCAACTTCTTTGATAGAAACCTGAGTTCATGTGTGTGACTATAAGATGGACGGATTTGTCTCCTTTCTTCTTCTCTTGAGATGGAATATTCTACTTACTAATTCGACTTGCAAGGGAGACTTATTTTTCTCAAAAAAATTGTCTCTCTTGGAGTAGCTTATATTTCAAAATTTTCTGCTGCAAGATGATGCCTAAATCATCGCACGTCTAGAGGAATATAGCCTCAAAATAGATCTAAGATGCTTCAATTATAGTTATTATTTCTTGCTTAGGTATTAGGCTTATTTTTCTACATTGATAGAACTTCTTGATGCTTCTTAGATTCTCTTCTAGTTCTTCAACCCTTGACTGTCATTCTTTATGCTTCCTTTCCTTATCTTGTCCTACGATACCATGTTGAGAAATATAGGGGTTGCTAGATCATGTGATTTATCCTACTTTGATAATTCTTTGTGATATATTTTTACATTACTTTATTATATTCTTCTTTCACTTCATTATTATTGTTGTTCTTTATCATCAAACAACTATCAAACAATAAAATCAATGAGATAGTAGTACACAAGGTGTAGGATATCAACCAGGGCCAAAACCTCTCCATCTCAGAGGAAATCCCTCAAGAATTCCTATATTCTTATAGAGCTTCAATTGGAAATTTCTAGGACCTATGGACCTTGACTAAGATCCTCCAAGACCAAGTCAAACCATGCTTCCAACATCTTCTTCAATTTTGACTTAGGCAGTAGATTCTTCTAGAACTTTTACCTACCTAGAAAATTCTATTGCAACTTCAACCTTCCCAGCAAATTTTATGCAACTTTGACCTGCTCAGAAAATTCTTCTACCTAGCAAAATAACTTTTCCAAAAAAATATTCAAAATCTTCTACCCAGCAAATGCAGAATCCCTAGCATGAGAGACAAAGAGGCCCAAACAATTTCTTGTAGTTATTCTCCTTCTTCTTCACCCTTCTCTATCTTTGACATTGAGAATATTAAACTTACTTGAGTGAGTCTCCAAATGATATGAAATTCATTCTCATTTATAGGTTTTTGAGGGGTACAATTTATATCTTTAGGTCAACTTGTCCCTTCATGTAGTCTGACATGATATTTGAACCATGATGAGTTATTGAAGGGTCTTTTGACTCCATAGTGGCTGAAATAACTCAATTGACTTGTAAACTAAATAACAAGCCCTAGAAGCACTTAATGGGTTTCTTATAGCTACAAATCTCACTTTTGATGTTTGTGATGCTTCACTCATGGCCTAGGGAAACCCCTCCTTCTAGACCTGGTCCAAATACTTACAAAACAATGTTTTACTCCCTATATGCAACATTTCCCTAAGCTAAACACATGTGTATGCGGATCTGTGTATACCCAACACGCGTATATGTCTTAAAACACTTAAAAAAATTAAATCTCCTTAAATTTTGGTGGAGATCATGGGTTTTACCTGTTGATTACCTATTAATGCCCATGTCCCAACTATTCCCAATGAATTCTCAACTAAAAAAGTACTTTGGGAGAAGTATAAAAAGGCTTTAACGAGAAGGCCTAAGGGAGGAGAGAATAGAGAGAAAAATCACTCTGCTAAGATTTTCCCTGATCAAGTTTGAAGATCCTTGTGCTTCCAGCACTTCCCCCATTACAGGAAACCCTTGCTTCCTTGAGTTATGATGTCTCTCCATTGGTTGAGATATCCTTGAGTGAGCCATGGAAGGAGTTTGTTGAAGGCTTGGGATTGGATGAATCTAGAGGATAGTTTCACTTGGAGCCTGTGAAAAGAAGACTCAGGTGAAATCATTCCTTACTATATTTTAGTTATCTATATAAAAGAAACACTTGTCTTGTTCCTAATATTAATCTTCTTCATGCTTATGAAATCAATGTTATGATTTACATATGAATGGTTGTTTCAATTGTGTAACTAACTACCTCTTAATATGATATGAATTTGATTTTCTTATGATGCTTGGTCCATGTACTGCTATGCTTCCTCGAATTCATTGCCTTGTAGGTTGAAGGATTGAAAGGAACTCCAAGAGGTTTTGGACCCTGGCTGGATCTACCCAAATGAAGGAGTCCTAAGTGCACCTCTCTTCGTTTAGTTTGTTTATATGAGTATCATGGCTGTATGGAATGCTTACTTTTCTTTATAGATAACTAGAATACAATAAGGAATGATTTCACCTGAGTCTTCCTTTTGTAGGGTCCAAGTGGAACCGTCCTCTGGATTCCTCCAATTTCAAGCCTTAAACAAACTCCTTCCATGGCTCACTCAAGGATATCTCAACCAATGGAGAGACATCATAACTCAAGGAAGGGTTTCCTATAGTTAGGGAAGTGTTGGAGGCACAAGGATCTTTAGACCTGATCAATGATAATCCCAACAGAGTTATTTTTCTCTCTATTCTCTCCACCCTTAGGCCTCCACATTGAAGCCTTTTTATACTTCTCCAAAAGTAATTTTTTATTTGGGAATTCATTGGGAACAGTTGGGCCATGGGCACTAATAGGTAATCAATAGGTAAAACCCGTGATCTCCACCCAAAATTAAGAAGATTTAATTATTTTTAGTGTTTTAAGACATATACGTGGGTTGGGTATACACAAACCCTCATACACACGCATTTAGATCAGGGCAATGTCAGATATAGGGAGTAAAACACTATTTTTTAAGTATTTGGACTAGGTTTGGAAGGAGGGGTTTCCTTAGGCCATGAGTGTAGCATCACAAACATCAAAAGTGAGATTTGGAGCTATAACATGGGTGCTTGGCCTAAAAATAAATTTCCCTTGAAAATGAAACCCATGCGTCAAGAACAAGAAGAATCAATTTATTTTTATCCTTTCATTAAATACATGAAATCATGATTACATATGTCATTATTAATACCAAACCTAGTTACATATTTCAACAATAGAATTATACTGGAAAATTGTATATTTTGTCAACTATGCCTGAGAATCAGATGCAAGATCCTTCATAGAGAGTAGGACATGTTCCTATCTCAGATCTAGAATGGAAGGTTGATAATGTTTCATATTCTCTACGTTCATAACTCATTAATTGTGCACATATGGTGGTAAAATTAGTGGCTACGCATTATCACCCAGATTTTATAATATATTGATGAGACCATACAACAAACCCATAATTTTCTTACTAGGCACTTGTAGCCTTTCCTTTTTTAATTATAGCCATAATATGTCTCCCACCTTAAATGAATTTTATGTTTTATGTTCATCATTCCTAGCCCTATACTTTTCTTGTGAATTTTTCATTGTCTCTTGTACCTGCATGTAGATTTTTCTAGTCTTATCTATAATTTTTTCATCTCTCAAAGAATCTCCGATAAGATCTTACATCACTTCTCCTTGTTTTCCATATGCAATTTCTGAAAGTGAAGGCATAAAATATCCTTAAAATATTTCAAATGCAGACTTTCCAATAGAAGTGTGGGTTTCTTTATTGTAAGAACATTTTACATATACCTGATTTTGATCCTATGTTTTTATATGCTTCTAGTTGCATCCCCTTAGAAATAGCACCAAATACTTCCTAACTAATTTTGTCTATGCATTTGTCTCTAGACGGAATGTTGTAGATATCTTAAAATTTGAGTCCATACTCTCTGATATTGTAGTGCTGAATGCACTAAGAAATATTGTTTCTTCTTGAAATTATGCTCCTTGATATTCCAAAATAAAACCAAACTTATCCAACTGACAATTAGAATGTTTTTTCCCCGCTAATGGTAGTTTTACAAGGAATCAGGAGACACATCTTGGTTAAGCTATCAATTACCACAAATGGGTGGCCATGTCATTTCCTTCCTATTGGTCAAACTCCCACAAATCCAATGGATATGATCTCTAAAGGATACGTGGATATAGGTAAGGCATGATATAGACCCTATTTCCCATTGCTCGACTTACTAGTATAACAAAATGATGCATCATCATATCAACATGGCTACCTATTCTTGTATTTTTGGACAATACACATACCTATGCAAGTTGGCCACTATTTTTGGTACACCAAATTTCCATACAACCTTAAAGGTGTGAGTGTGTATAATCATATAAAATCACTCACCTATACAAAATCATAGCCTATCCTACCTATAGAGATAAAATTTTGAGAGATGGTAGTTAATGGTGCTATCACCATAATCCACACGACTCTGAATCTAGAATTGCTCAAACACCTCCCTAAAGTCCTCATCCTTTGAATATGCCTCTTTGTATATATTAGAGTTCCCAAATTTGTGATCTTTGATGTGTATGCCCATGAAAGCAAGCGGGAAAATAATTTTGGTGCTAGCCCATTTTCATGAATAATGGAAATCGATGTTGCATCCTTTAAAATTATCATGGTGAAAAGAGGAGGGTCAACTTTTGAGTCGTATAAATTTCTCATACATACTCTGATTGAAAGTATTCTTATGGTTTTGGGAAGTTTCCTATGTCTAGAATATGAGTGAAAGGTTAAACGATAAATCAGTAAAGTTTTACTCCTAGGAAACATTGTTTGATGCCTCAAAATTTGCCTGAAAGGTTTTAGACCCTAATTTACTAAATTGGGTCCCATTTTTGAAAAGGGTCCTCTGTTCTTATTCCTCAACTTCTTCCACTCAAAATTGATCAATAGGGATAACAAGGAACGTATTGATAAAATTTGGATCAAATCTCCCAATTTTGGGAGCATTTTGTTCTCCAAACAATTCTACTAAATGAGGTGAGGAAATTTTTTCCTCCATTGTCTCTTGGGCTCACTATTTAGATGTTCCTAGAAGTTTTCCTTTGAACCCAATCTACCATAGATAATTCTACCCCTATCTTCAAGTCCTAGACTTATTCTACAAAATTATACCTTATGTCAACTATATATGAGCATCAGATGCCAATTCCAGCATAGAAAGTACGACGTGTTCAGCTTCTTGATATACCATGGAAGGCTCATAATATTTTATATTATCTACATTCATAAATAAAGAAGTGTGCACATATGATGGTAAAGTGAGTGGATACACATTATTACCCACCATTCCTAATATCTCGAAGGGACCATACCACAAACCCTTGATTTTCTTACCTTACACCTATAGCCTTTCTTAGTTTAGCTGTAGCCATACTTTGTCTTGCAAAATGAATGATTTATCTCTTCTATTTTCGTCATGCCTAGCCTTATAATTTTCCTGTTACTTATGTATTAATTCTTGTACCAATATGTGGAGTTTCCTAATATTATTTTTAAATTTTTCATCCCTCAAGGAATCTCTTGTAAGATCCTCCCTCACTCCTCCCTTTTGTACATATGCAATGTCAAAAGGTGAAGCCAAAAAATATTTAAAACATGCTTCAAATGAGGACTTTCCAATAGAAGTGTGGATTTATCTATTGTAAGATAATTGTATATATACTAGATTTTCAACCCATGTTTTATATGCTTATGGTTGTATCTTGTGAGAACTTGGACCAAAAACTTGTTAAATACTTCTATCTACCCACCTATCTACGGATGGAATGTTCTATGTATCTCGAAATTTGTGTCCATATTATCCCAGAATGTAATCTAGAATGGACTGATAAATATCATGTTCCTATTTGAAATGATTCTCCTTCATATCCAAAAGTGCACGCAGAATTGTCCAAAGGACAAGTAGTTTGCTTCTTTCCCACTGATGGTATTTTTACAAGGAATCAAGAGACACATATTGAGGAAACTATCAAATTCCATAAATAGGTAGTCATGTCCTTTCATGCTTGTTGGTAAGTGTCCAAAAAGACCCATGGATATGCTCTCCCAAGGATGAGTGGGTATAGGTAAGGAATGATATAGACCATGTTTCCAATTGCTAGGCTTATTGATATAAAAAATTGATGCATCATCTTACCAACTCACCTACCGATTCTTACATCTTCAGTTAATACACATACCATTGAAACTTCGCTACTATCTTCTCTACACAAAATTCCCTACAAACTTAGAGGTGTGAGACTATCTAATCAGCTGTAGTTTCTCACCTTCACAAAAGAATATCTTATTGACCCTATAGAGAAACGATTTCTAGAGACTATGTTATGAAACTAGCTCACAAAAAGATAGAAAAGATAGATCAATGCATTAGAATTCAGCCTCTCTGAGGGGGCATCCTCCTTTACATTACACAAATGAACAATTCTTGGATGATACAAATGAAAATACCCCCTTTCTATATATAGGAGTCTGAGGGGTCATAATATAATCAGAGCCGACATAACAATAATAATGTAAGGGCATAATAATAACAATGGTGGGCTTCTATGGGGCACAATAATAACAATATAGGGACCACATGGGTACAATAGTATAATAAGGGGGTTTTACTAATAACAATAAGGGGTTACACTAGTATTATAGGGGCCTAACGTGCCCCTCTCCTTCAAAAAGTGTTTTCCTCAATGCTTGAGTAGTTTTTTATGCTTCGGTATAAAAATTTTGTCCTCCCATGTGGAATCTTCAGTTGGTAAGTTTTTCCACTTGATGAGATACTCTGAAATTGATCAATTTCATAGATGTCGGGTTTTTTTTCTGTGTCTGCTCCAGGTTCCAATATGATTTTTCCTTCCTCTTCAAGTTTTGGAAATAGTGTTTGAATTGGGATCTTCTGCAACTTTTGAATGAGTGGCCATACTTCTTCATCCTTCTTCCGTTCATCCCCTTCTTCTTTTATCCAATATTGTTGGATAATAGAAATAGCACAAAACAATTCTTCCACATCCTGACCTTTTTTGAGAGTGCATCTGCAACAAATTTTTGGTTCCCTTTTCTATAGATGATGTCAAAGTCATAACCCAACATAATTGTGACCCATTTTTTCTGTTCTTCTAAAGATAATAGTTGTTCTAAAAAGTATTTAAGTCTATCATGATCCATTTTTACCTTGAAGTGCCTTCCCATTCGGTAAGGTCGCCATTTCTTAAGTGCATGTAGTATTGCCAAAATTTCTTTCTCATAAATAGCCTTCTTGAGATGTAGTAGTAAAAATACTCAATCACCTACATCAAAGCATTTTTCACTACGATGTTGATCTACCTGTTGTTTCATTCGATTTGGCACCAAAGTTACATTATCCTTTAAAATTTGGAGAACTTGTTGTTGATGCTCGATGTGATCTTTCATTGCTTGAACCTTTTTCTTCCTGATATGTCCTTCCATATTGATAGTTTGAGGAGCGGTAATTTCTTCCAATGTTTTACAAGATATGGTCAAATTGATTTCTTGATGCTGGATGTGATCTTTCACTTCTTGAACATTTATTTTTCTAGATATGTCCTTCTATCTGGATAGTTTCAGGAGTGGTAATTTCGACCAATCCATTACAAGATATGGTTGGATTCATTTATTCCTTCTTGATGTGATCATTCACTTCTTGAACCTTTTTCTTCTTGATATGTTCTTCTATCTTGAGAGTTTGAGGAGTGGTAATTCTGACGAATGCATTACAAGATGTGGTCCGATTCATTTCTTCTTTCTCTGGGGTTGGTTCTTGGTGAGTATTGTTTTCTTCTGATATTTCTTGATACTTTTCTTCCTGATATTTCACTATTTGAACCTTCTTCTTCTTGATATGTCCTTCTATCTTGAGAGTCTAGGGAGTGGTAATTTCTTCCAATTGTTTACAAGATATGGTCGAATTCATTTCTTGATGCTCGATGTGATCTTTCACTTTTTCAACATTTTTCTTGCTAACTCGAATGCATCCTCCAATGAATCATGTTCTCGAAAATGAACCTCATGTTGAGCGTTATCCTTTAAAGTCCCTAGGAAGACATCAATCCTTTGCTTCTATGGAATATAATTTACCCATTCTATTCAATTTTTGGAAGTCTTCAATGTGCTCTTCCATTCAACCCTTTTGTTTGAGATTTATCAATTGGTTAAAGAAGGTGTTTCACTTTGTATCCTCATAATGTGCTATCATTTCCTCCGTGAAAATTGACCACGTGACAAGTGGTTTACAAGAACAAAGCCCTTTATACCGTAAAAATTTCTCCAGTTCTAAATATTTAGATGCAACACATAACTTTTGTAGAAGTGGTACACCATGTAGATCAAAATATTTCTCCATTTGTAGTATCCAATTCACCGGATCCTTGCCATCAAACTTCCTTATCTGTCTTTTTCTTGATTTTAGGAGCTCAATCTTGAAACGACTATAACTCTGTAATTTTAGATCTTCCATTTTTGAAATTGCGACCTACAATATCCCTTTGTGTCTTATTTCCAATGCCGCCAGTCTGATCCAAATTGGATTCTCCAAGGAAGAGTTATGCCAAATCTACCTCGGTGACTTGATTATAGACTAGTTTAGTAGAGCGAACTTGTATGATGTGTCACATGTCACTGTTTCAACCTTTGGATCTAAAAAATTTATACAAGAAGCTATAGTCCATCTTCTTTTTGTAACTTCTTATGAAATTTCAATCTAACACTGAGAGAGAAAGTTATAAATATTTTCCCCATGTCACATGTTTGGAATGTAATTCAGGGGTCTACAAAAACCGTAACTTCCTCAAACTATATCTCTAAAAAATATAGTGAGACAGGATCTGAAATTTAGAGTCAAGGTTCAGACGGATTTCATCTTAAATGGGATTTTTTCTTAGCTTCTGAAACTTCATAGCAAAATATTTATAGCAAAAATCCCATGATTACCTATTTGGAGCAGCGAAACACTAGAATCCATAGCTCTGATATCAAATGTTATGAAATCAACTCACAAAAAGATAGAAAAGAAAGATAAACGCTTAGAATTTAGCCTCTTTGAGGGGTAAACCTCCTTTACATTACACAAATGAACAATTCTTGGATGATATAAATGAAAATACCTCCTTTCTATATATAGGAGTCTAAGGGGTCATAATATAATCAGAGCTCACATAGCAATAATAATGTAAGGGCATAATAATAACAATAGTGGGCTTCTATGGGGCGCACTAGTAACAATATGGGGACTACATGGGCACAAAAATATAATGAGGGGGTTGTACTAATAACAATAAGGGGTTACACTAGTAGTATAGGGGCTTAACAGATTGTACTCAATGGTGCTATTACCATCATGAACATGAATCAAAATCTACAACTACTAGAACATCGCCGTAAAGTCCTCATCCTCTAAATATATCTATGAATGCATCGTAGTTCCAAAAGCCATGATATTTGATGTGGGTTCCCATGAAAGCATGTTTACCGACTTTTTTATGTTTCCCTTCTTGTAATTGAGCACTAAATGAAATTGTTGTAAAATCTCCATCCATTTGTAATTCTTGGTATGATATAGGATACTCTGGGCTTGTAAATATTATAGTAGCTAGTAATTTGTATCAATTACTCTCATTTTCCATTAGATAATGCTTCCATTTTTTCACAACTTGCACTAAGCCATAGATATCCACGCCATAGGTAGGGTAGTTAATAACAAACCCATGAAATACATCAAAATGTTAGCATAGATGCCTTCCTTCTTGAATCAAGACTACTCTGATAGTATACCCACTCGCATCCATATCCACCTAAAAGAGAAACTACAAGTTTGGTAATCCTAGAGATTGTTCTAGACTTTTATTTTTCTATAGGTCCGAAAAGGCCCTCCATTGACTCTTTTCCTATTGGAAACTCTTCCCACTTTGTGTTGTGGAATGGAGTTGTGTTGATACTGTTGAAAATGAGGCTAAGAATTTCCAAGTATTGTGCTACCCCAATGAAACTTCTAATCTTACAAACATTAGTAGGAACTCGCCAGTTCATGTTGGCCTCCATCTTAGTACGGTCTATCTTCAACTCTCCTCCACATATTACATACCTTAGATACACCAAATTATCTTTTAAAATATCCCACTTCTTGATATTTGATAGCAATTGGTCCTTCTTTAGTGTCTCTAGCATATGAATCAAATGTGAGATTTTCTCCTCCGAGGAATGGGTGCTTCACTTGGGAGAAATACCATACCACGTGTATTCATATTGTGGGATATATATTGAGGAAAAAATGACATAATATATTGAGCATATAATAGGGGGTAAATGGTTTTTATATATTAGGGAGTAAAAGGTTTTTGTATGTTGTGTATAAAAATTGGATTTCAAACTTAATGAAAAAATATAAAGGGGTATAGAAAATGTTAATGGAAAAAATTATACCTACAATAACTGGTTTAATTAGAGGATTTTTAAATTGGAAAGGTGTATTGCATTCATATTCATAGGAGGTTGAATATAGTGATTTTTAGAGGTATTTTCCAAAATGAATTCGAATTTGGGATATCTTTTATTATGGCATGAACATGCGTGCTATGTGAGAGGTTCATTGATTGAAGCCTATGTGCTCCCAAGTTGCATTGTATACCGATATATCCTCCAAATAGTGTTTTACATGAATCATGATTATCCTCTTCATTGTTCAGAGATTTTTATTCCAGACATGGTTGTCTCTGAGTCCCAAATGTGGGCGTGTAAGGGGATTTAGCCCACACCATTTCCGTCAAGGTAGGGGGGGTGACAGTCGGGGAAGTGCCCCCAAGTTGAAAAATTAAAGAAAAATTTCCTTGTAAAATATTGTAATTTCATAATAAGTCTAGGTTGTTCATTAGGTGGAAGATATAATAGTAGAATTTATGTGAATTTGGGGAGTTGTTTCCTAGAAGACAATTCTTAGTTTACATGAATGAATTGTATTATGGATTTGTATTATTTTGTGTGAGAAGAAGAGAAGGAATTGTGTGCGAGTGAAGAGGAAGTTATAGTGGATTTTTTATATATTTCATCCCAAATTGTGTGAACCACATATATCTATGTCTGTCTTATTTATGATTTTCATTGTTTTCTTTTACATCAATATTTTATGTGTTTCATTGCTCTATTATTTAATTTCTAACAAATAGACAATTATGAATGAATATAAAAAGAGAATACTACATTATTTACTAACCTCATAAATTTAGTCAGTACATTGCCTAGGGAAAATGTCATGACTAACTTCTGATGCAATCCATTCGTATTTTTCAAAGAAGTCTCCTAGTTATCTTTTACTTTGGCTCGAACCTAGTGATATGTATAATCTAAATCTAGCTTAGTAAAGTATTTTGTTTTCTAAAATTTATCCAATAAATCAACTTTCCTAGGTAGGGTGCAACTATTCTTGAGTGTGAGCTTGTTCAACACTTAATAGTTTATACAAATTTGCCAAGTCCCATCCTTCTTTAACATAGTGATGACGGGTGACCCACATGGTGACGTTCTTGGTCAAATTACACGATGTTCTAGTAGTTTTTGCAGTTGTTTGTTCAACTCAATTGTTTCTATAAAAAAGCACCTAGAAAACCTAATGTTTGGCAATGAGGAGTCTATAAATAGTTGTTTCTCATGCTCAACATTCCTCTTACGTGGAAACCCCTTAGGGTCCCATAACACATTCATGAAGTTTTGTTATTAACTCTTTTGTTTTCTTTCTCTATTTATCAGTACACCTCTCGAGTGATGACTTGCATATTACTGACTTTTCTACAAACTAATGTTCTCTTTAAAACAATAAAAAAATACTCCTTGCTGGAACTAATCAATTTCTTGGCTCGGTTGACAATTACAAATCAAATTTTTTATATTCCTTTATGTGCATTGAAGGTGAACTATTTTCCAACCTTAGAGAGCTGATAATAGTTGGATTTATGCATGGATGTTCCATCTGACATGCACATGTATATCAGATGCAAAATAATGACTCTGCATGCATCAAAGGGACACCATATATTTCTACTTTGTCAATAAAATTAACACTGATGGAAAATCTAATTTTACACTATTTTGATACTTTCTACTCTACATCTTTTTAGACCCATCCTAGTGGATATGGGCTAGGATGATCACAAATTTCCAACCCCAACTTCTTAACCAATATTAGTACAGTTAGATTTGCCTACGATACTCAGTGAAGTTGACCATTAATTTTTGTCTTCTTGAACTATATCTCTATATGGAAGAGGTCAGTCATTTCCTTCTCTTCTTGTTCCTCAAGGAAACTAAGATTCATCTCCTTCTTATGCTACTTTAGAGACAATATTATCACCCTCATCCAAGTTTATTTCAAATTTGTTACACAAATATATGTCCATGATATCCTTCTTCTTATTTCCTTTCTCTTTCTTCTTTTAATTAAGCTCCACATTTAACTTCCAACGGTTACCATATATATGGTCATCAATATTGGAGTGGTTTCTAGGATATTTGCAATGATGTGTTGGGGCTGTTGTATTTTTTTATTTCCCCCCTTTATGATTCTTCTTCCACTCGTTAGGATCATCTTAGTGCTCCTTCCTCTTTGGTCCACTTGATTTCCCTTTGTTTAGTACTATGTTCTTTAGGTACACTTCATGTAAACAAGCCTCATCCATAGATCTAGGCTTTAACAAAATCACTTGATTTTCTAGATGGCTATGTAGACCCCCCAAATACTTCAGGAGTACATTTGTGTTTTTTGGCGAGATACCCAACATTATGGCATTCATTTTCCCTGATTTTACCTAAAGTAGTGTTAATGGATCCATTGGTACTCTACATACCCAATAGTGTAACAATATGACTTTACGAGGGTTCTGAAGTCTTATCTCTTTATCACTAAAGGCGCTTCATATAACCTCACGGTCTCCATGTGGATTTCACACCAAGTTTGGGCATGACCCTTTGAATTTAGCTATATGATGACCATTACTCCTCTATATGATGACCATTTAAATATACTTCTAATTTTTTCAAGTAGCGATATATTCATGGAATTTATATCATCTAGGTATGGATAAATATCAATATTTTGTTCCACTTTTAATAGGTATTATGAATGATTCATTTCACTTGAACTAGGTTGATTATGTTTAGGTACTTCCTTTAAAATATTTTATGTTTCTTCTTGATCTCTTGATTTTTGCTCTGATTTTTAATCTCATTAGAACTCCCATATTCTCCAAATATCCCAATATTTTTTATGAGGACCGCCATGAGTGTTACATCCCTAATTTCCACTTCATTACACTAACAAATATCCAGGTTCAACTTACCTCAATTGCTTTCTAGAATGCATGCTGTTTCACCTTTTCTTTTACTTATGTGAGATTTATTCCATCTTAAAAGGGTGGAATTACATAATTCATTAATTTCTAATAACTATTTTATTACAATTTTATAATCACAAGATAAAAATTATTTCATAATTGAGATAATTGAGAAAAAACTAATAATTTTCTATATAGTTTTCTAGATTTTGTCATTCCCAAGGAGATCAACTTGACCCACTTTTGTATAAGTTAGCTAGAGGTTCATTATTGTATAATTTTCCTAACCTCTCAAGCCCCTAGGTATCTAGATACATTCTCCTAGATGATAGAGTGAACCTATATAATCTCACCAAGAGGAAAGGAGTTAGAGAGGATCCATGTTATAGTGTGTGAGCATGTTATAGGCTCGAGAGGAGGTCTCATTTGCTCGAAAGTATACATTTTTTATACTATTATTTTATGACTAAAATAAGTAATGATTCCTTTCCATTTGTTTACTATCATCTTATGTTTAAGAATAATTTCTCATGTTAATTTGTTTGAGAAAATATTCTTCCATGGAATGCCATTTGTATGCTTTCTTTGGTGGTGGTCGTGTATAGGTATCATATCTATTGTAGAGGAAATGATATCTTGGCTAGAGTAGGAATTGTCTACATTGGATACAACACTCACTCTCAACCTATGTGGACTTAAGTACCAAACTCAAATGATTGATAGGGAACACTATGCATGGAGGATTGATTTGATTATCTAATTTAGGGGGGTTGGGGGTGACGGTCGGGCAAGTGCCCCCAAATTGAAAAATTAAAGAAAAAATTCCTTATAAAATATTAAAAATTCATAATAAATCTAGGTTGTTCATTAGTTGGAAGATATAATAGTAGAAGTTATGTTAATTCGTGGATTTTTTTTCCTAGAAGACAATTCTCAGTTTATATGAAGGAATTGTAATATGGCTTTGTATTATTTTTTGTGAGAAGAAGAGAGAGAAGTGTTTGAGAGTGAAGAGGAAGTTATAGTGGATTGTTTGTACGTTTCATCCCAAATTGTATGAACCACATATATCTATGTCTCTCTTATTTACGATTTTTTGTGTTTTTTTTCAAGAATATTTTATACGTTTCATTCCTTTGTTATTTAATTTCTAACAAACAGACAATTATAAATAAATATATATAAGGGAATACTACATCATTCACTAACCTAATAAATTTAGTGAGTGCATTGCATAGGAAAAATGTCATGACTAACTTCGCATGCAAACCATTCCTATTTTTCAAAGTAGTCTCCTAGTTATCTTTTACTCTGACTTGAACCTAGTTATATGTAGAATCTAAGTATAGCTTGCTGAAGTATTTTGATTTCTACAATTTATCCAATAAATCAACTTTCCTTGGTAGGGTGTAGCTCTTCCTAAGTGTGAGCTTGTTCCACACCTGGAAATTTATACAAATTCACCAAGTCCCATCCTTCTTTCACACATTAATGATGGGTGACCCACATGGTGACATTCTTGGTCAAATGACACCATGTTCTAGTAGTTGTTGTAGTTGTTTGTTCAACTCACTTGTTTCTATAAAAGAAATTACTTAAAAGACCTAATTTTTGGCAATGGGGAGTCTAGCAATAGTTCTATCTCTTGCTCAACATTCCTCTTCGCTGGAAGCCCTTTAGGGTCACATAAGACATCCATGAATTTTTGTTATTAACTATTCTATTGATTGTCTATATTTATTAGTACACCTCTCTAGTGATGAATTGCATATCACTGACTTTTCTACGAACTAATATCCTCTTTAAAACAATAAAACACACTCCTTACTGGAACTAGACAATTTCTTAACTTGGTTGACAATTATCAATCAATTTTTTATATATTCCTTTATGAGCATTGAAGGTGAGCTATTTTCCAACCTTGGAGAGTCGAGAGTAGTCATATATATGCATGGATGTTCCATATGAAATGCACATGTAGATCAAAATCCCAATAATGACTCTGCATACATCAAGGAGACAACATATGTTTCTACTTCGTCAATAAAATTAGCACCGATGGAAAATCTAATTTTACACTATTTTCTTACTTTCAACTCTGCATCTTTACTGGCCCATCATAGTGGATATGGATTTGGAAGATCACAAATTTCCAGCACCAACTTCTTGACCAACCCTACTACAATGAGATTCGCTTACAATCCTGAGTCAAGTCGACCATCAATTTTTGTCTTCTTAAACTATATCTTTATATCGAAGAGGCTAGTCATTTCCTTCTCTTCTTGTTTCTAAAGGCTACTAAGATTCATCTCCTTCTTGCACTAACATATATACAATCTTATCACCCTCATCCAAGTTTTTTTCAAATTGGTTACTGAAATATATGGCCATGGTATTCTTCTTCTTATTTCCTTTCTCTTTCTTCTTTCAATTAAGCTGTAGATTTAACTTCCAACAATTATCCTCTATATGGTCGTCAATGTTTGAGTTGTTTATAGGATATTTGCAATGATGTCTTAGAGTTGTTGTATTTTTTTCTTTACCCCCTTTATGATTTTTCTTCCACTCCTTAGGATCATTTTAGTGCTCCGTCCTCTTTCATCCACTTGATTTCCCTTTCTTCATTACTATGTTCTCTAGGTACACTTCATGTAAACAAGCCTCGTCCACTGAACTAAGATTTAACAAAATCACTCAATTTTGTAGATGGTTGTGTATGCCCCCAAAAATATTTGAGTATATTTGAAATTTTTGGGGAGATACCCAACATTATGGCTATCTTTTTGAAATTTGTGGTGTACTCTTGCATTCTTTTCCCCAAATTTTACCTTAAGTAGTGTTAATGGATCCATTGGTCTTGTACATACCCAATAGTGTAAAAATGTGACTTTATGAGGGTTTTAAAGTCTTCTCTCTTAGTCACTAAAGGCTCTCCATATAAGCTCAGGATCTCGAAGTGGATTTCACACTAATTTAGGGCATGGCCCTCTGAACTTAGCTATGAAAGCGAACTATTATATTACTCCTATATATGATGACCATTTAAACATACTTATAATTGCTACAGGTAGAAATTTATATCATGGAATTGATCTCATCTAGGTATGGATAAATAGAAATATTTTGTTCCATTTTGAATAGGTATTATGAACGATTCATTGCAGTTGAACTAGGTTGATATTTTTTAGGTCCTTCGTTCAAAATATTTTTCGTTTCTTCTTGATCTCTTCATTTCAGCTATGCTTTTTCATCTACATTAGAACCCCCATATTCTCCAAATATCCCAATATTGTTTATGAGGACCACCATGAGTGTTGCATCCCTATTTTCCACTCCATTATAGTGACAAAAATCAAGGTTCAGCTTACCTCAATTCCTAGCTAGAATACATCCCCTTTCTCTTTTTCTTTTACTTATGTGCAATTTATTCCATGTGAAAAGGGTGGAATTACATAATTAAGTAATTTATAATAATTATTTTATCACAATTTTATAACTATGACACAATAATTATTTCATAATTGAGATAATTGAGAAAAAACTAATAATTTATAAGAAAAATCTAGATTTTGTCATTCCCAAGGAGATCAACTTGACACACTTGTGTATAAATTAGCTAGGGGGTCCATTATTGTAGAAGTTTCCTAACCTCTCAAATCCTTAGGTATCTAGATAATATTACACTGTCCTTGTACTCCATGTTCCTGTTGGGCAGTGTTATATTCTTTCCACATAGTTAATAGGGGATTTGAGGGGTACCCGTAACCCCACTTTATGGGGTCCGCGGCAGCGCCCCAGAAAAATTTGGTTTTGGACCCTATGTTAGGTTGGGCAGACCCACCTATGGTTTTGTGCGTGATTTTCACACATGTTTTTTGGACGCGATGGTTTTCGGTCCATGGTATTGGATTCGATGGTTTTTTTTTTTGGTCCATGGTATTGGACGTGATCGTTTTTTCAATCCATGGTATTGGATGCTTCAGCATGTATAAATATGTATTGTAACATTGAAAGGAATATAATGAAAAATAAAGCTGGTAGTCCCAGTTTTGGGATCCAGGGGAAAATCTCTGTGCATATGTGTTTTTATGTGTTATGCTCACACATTGTTTATTTTTCTATGATTTAGAATTTGTATGCAGGTAATTTCTGTACGAGGCTAAAACCTACATTTGGTATCGGAGTTGTTTTGGCTTCAAGGGGACACCTTTTCCTTGAGGGGTTTTGCTTGGGCCTGTGGTAGACCCTATTCAGTGAGAGATCTGCGAGATAGATTCTGGTGGTGAAAGAATATGGCAAGCAACGAAAAGATAGAGATTGAGAGCTTCAATGGTCAGAGTTTTGAGTTGTGGAAACTCAGGATGGAGGATCTGTTGGTGGGTAAAGATCAGTGGATCACGGTAGATCCGGGTACTAAACCAACGAGAGTGGTCGATGAAGAATGGAAGAAGTTGTATCAGAAGGCAAAGAGCATAATACGATTGTGTGTCTTAGATTCAGTATTGCTGAATGTATCAGGGGAAGCTATGGCGAAGGCTTTGTGGGACAAGTTAGGGACTTTATACCAATCTAAGTCTCTAGTGAGTAAACTATTCCTACGGAAAAAGTTGTATAACCTGAGGATGAAAGATGGAGACTCGGTGATAGAGCATCTGAATGCGTTTAATACTGTGGTAAGTCAGTTATCATCTGTTGATATTAAAATTTGAGATGAAGATAAGTGCATCAGTTTGTTGTTTTCTCTACGAAATTCGTGGGATAGTCTGGTTATTGCAATAGGTAGCAATGCAACTGCTTTGTAGTTTGATGAAATAGTCTTAGCCTTGCTGACGGAGGAGATGAGATGGAAAAATATGGACAACCAGAATGGTGATGCCTTTTCTGTACGAGGATGATCCCAAAACAAAAACAAAAATAAGTCATCGAGTGGGAGATCTAAATCTAAAGGGAGATCTAAATCTCCAGGAAAACCTACAAAGGTGGTGTGCTCACTGCTGGAAATACGGAAAGGAAGGGAACTTCAAAAGGGAGTGTAAATCTAAAGCTCCCGATAAAGGAAAGGGATCTGATGATGCTCCTTCTGCAGAGGCGAAAGCCACCTCAGATGAAGGTGGGGATGTGTACTTCACTTCTTCAAGTACACATGTAGATCATGAGGCATGGTTGATTGACTCAGGTGCATCTTTTCACTTCACTCCGCATAGAGAGTGGTTCTACGAGTATGAGAAATATGATGGTGGTGATGTCTTCTTAGGAGATGATAGGAAGGCTAGAATCATTGGTCGCAGAAAAGTAAAGTTGCAAGGTGAAAGGGTTAGAACCCTTCTAGGTGTTTTTCATATTCCTGCGTTGGCCAGAAATCTGATTTCTGTAAGCAAGTTGGATGATGCAGGTGTAAAGATAGTGTTCGAGAAGGATACCTGCAAGATGGTTCAAGGAGCACTGGTATTGATGTGGGGAGTTTGGATTGGAACTCTGTACAAGCTGCAAGTTAGCACTGTTGTTGATGGGTGCAATAGTTCTATGGTTCCTGAAAATGGAGCAGAAAATCTAGTGGTCTCTGGAGAGAAGACGATGCTGTGGCATCAAAGGCTTGGACATATTGGAGAGAAGGGCCTTCGAATACTTCATGGTAAAGGTATGGTAGAAGGTATGAGTAATAGCTCTCTGGATTTTGATTTCTGTGAAAATTGTGTATATGGGAAGCTGAATCGGGTGAGTTTCCCCTCTGGTGGTAAGAGGATGAAACAAATATTATAGCTTGTGCACAGTGATGTGTTTGGACCTGTGAAGGTTCCATCACTGGGTAAGTCCATGTACTATGTATCATTTATAGATGACTTCTCAAGGAATACGTGGATATATTTCCTTAAGAAGAACTATGAAGTCTTTGATAAGTTTAAAGAATTTAAGGCTGTGGTGGAAAATTAGACAGAGAAGAAGATAAAGGTGCTGAGGACAGATAATGGTGGAGAATTGTGCAGCAAGGAATTTGAAGAATTCTGTAAGAAGTGTGGTATAGCACGGTAGAAGACTACTTCATATACACTCAACAAAATGGAGTTGTAGATAGAATGAACAAAACGTTGATGGAAAGGGCAAGAAGCATGCTCAGTGGTGCCGGGTTAGGACAAGAATTCTGGGAAGAGGCAGTGGATACTGCATGTTACTTGGTCAACAAGTCACCTTCATCAACGTTGGAGGACAAGACTCCACAAGAAGTATGGACTGGTAAGAAACCCTCTCTTTCACATCTGAGGGTATTTGGATGTGATGCATATGTACATGTTCCAAAGGGGAAACAAACCAAGTTGGATAGTAAATCTGAAAAGTGCATCTTTATTGGGTATAAGGACGGTTTAAAGGGTTATGAGCTTTGGAACCGAGTAACAAGGAAGGTTGTGTACAGTTGAGGTGTGGTGTTCAGAGAGGTGAAAGATGTTATTAAACATGAAGTCCAACCAAAGGAACCTGTGAAGATAGAGTTTGAGCTAAAGGAGGAAGAATCAAAATCTGTAGCAGTGGAGGAATCAGAAGATGAAGAGCCACAGACTTCGGCTGTGAGAAGATCAGCTCGAGAAAGAAGGTAGCCAGAAAGGTATAGTCCATCTTCTTTCTGTTCAAAGTTTTCTTTGTCTCTTACTGATGATGATCCCAGAACTGTGAAGGAAGCAGTGGATTCAGAGGATGAAAAACTCTGGAAAGAGGCCATGGTTGATGAAATGGCATCTTTGCATAAAAATGAGGCTTGGGATCTGGTGGAGTTGTCGGCTGGAAGGAAACCATTGGCAGCAAATGGGTGTTCAAGAAAAAGACAAATGCAGAAGGGAAGGTGGAGAAATACAAAGCTCGGTTGGTAGCAAAAGGTTATTCCCAGGTGCCGGGAATTGATTTTGGTGATATTTTTTCTCCTGTTGGCAAGGTAACTTCTATTAGATTACTTTTATCTGTTGCTGCTGCTTTTGATTTTGAGGTAGAACAGATGGATGTGAAGACAACATTTCTTCACGGGGATTTGGAAGAG
>APFE031743598.1:66123-165939 GCA_000404065.3 Pinus taeda
TAGAGATCTGGATTAGAGAAGATCTACAAGTGGGTATGTGTTTAACCTATTTGGAGGTGCAGTCAGTGGATGAGTAAGAAACAATCTGTAGTGGCACTATCAACTACAGAGGCAGAATACATGGCAGCCACTCATGCAAGCAAGGAAGCAGTTTGGTTGCAGAGATTGTGTTCAAGTATGGGGTTAGTACAGGGAGCTATAAGGATAGACTGTGACAACTAAAGTGCAATTTTCTTGGCAAAGAACCCTGCTTATCATTCAAAGACAAAGCACATTGATGTTCAGTATCACTTTGTGAGGGATATGATAGAAGACAAAAAGCTGTTGTTGGTAAAGGTGGACACTTTGAAGAATACTGCAGATGCATTGACAAAATTTGTGAGCTCTGAGAATTTCTCTTGGTGTAGAGAAACAATGGGCGTTTCAGGGCTGGACAAATGACTAAGCTCTCCTGTGGCCCCCTGTGGAAAGAAAACAACAAGTGGGAGATTGTTGGGTTGTGTTATATTCTTTCCACATAGTTAACAGGGGGTTTGAGGGGTACCCGTATCCCAACTTTATGGGGTCCGTGGTAGCGCCCCAAAAAATTTTGGTTTGGGACCCTATGTTAGGTTGGATGGACCCACCTATGGTTTTGTGCATGATTTTCACACATGTTTTTTGGACGCAATGGTTTTTGGTCCATGGTATTGGATGCGATGGTTTTTTTTTTGGTCCATGGTATTGGACGTGATGGTTTTTTCGGTCCATGGTATTGGATGCTTCGGCATGTATAAATATGTATTGTAACATTGAAAGGAATATAATGAAAAATCAAGCTAGTTGTCCCAGTTTTGTGATCCAGGGGAAAATCTCTGTGCATATGTGTTTTTATGTGTTATGCTCTCACATTGTTTATTTTTCTGCGATTTAGAATTCGTATGCAGGTAATTTCTATACAGGGTCAAAACCTACAGTTCCTTGATCTTGGAGGACCTCTACAGTGAACCCACATGCTTATCCTTCACAAAGAAACCCCCATTATGTCCCTCTTCATGAGATCAATTCCCTTTTGCACCATTTCCCCTGAAATTTCTAATTTACCTAGTTTACAAGATCGAAATTAATGGCCCTTGTCTTCCTCGCACTGATACGTACGAGGTAGCACTTTCCCTAGTGCCGACTAGAGTGACTAAGTTGTGTTCCCGTGATGCCGGTCCTATTATGGAATTTTTTTGTTTAAATTAAGAGCCAAAGCTTCCAGCTCTAAAAGCTTCATAACAAAACTCTGTTAAATGGTTTGGCCAAATGTGGTCGAGGATGCCAGTTTGTGCTCCTTTCCCCTATAATGATGGAACTACCTCAAGGGATAAAACCTTCTCCCATGAGAAGAGGATCCATATCCCATCAATTCATCCTATATAAGCCTCCCGTTTTCCCAAGTAAAATCTAGTGTTAATGTTGGTGCGTTAGTGCTATTTTGGTTTGGATTAAACATAAAGCTATTCATAGTTGTAGCTCTCTAGCTGTGTGAAGGATAAGTGTGATTTGGTTTGTAGTGAAGCCTATAGGGAAGAGCCTTAAAACTATTGTTGATTGAGGCCATCATGGAATGTTAGCAGAAGTGTGTGGGAACCTGGTCTGGTCAAAGGAGAACAAAGACATCAAGGCGATGGTTGTAATCTCTTCTTGATTCAATATATATATATATATGCAACTATTGATTGATTTCCTATATGATTTTTCATCTTACATATTCATGGCTTAATGTTTCTTAGCTTGTTAAGTAGGTTGAATTACAATTTGTCTATTATCACAGTTGTTTTTTTTTTGTTGTTCATTTGTTTCACGTCCTTGAAGAAGGAAAAGAGAGATAGCTAGAGCGAGCAAGTATGAACATCATCAAACGAGATAAATGTACTAAGAGGTAGGCCATCTTAATTGGTTCTATCCTAAGTAAATATTCCATAAAATGTATCAGTTGTGGCTAGACCCATTATCGGGCTAGAGGAATTTGTTTGTGTTTGCACTTATAATTTTACTTCACCACAAATTGGTGACCATACTGGGGAGTAAATCCTTTTGTTTGTCTTGGATCTCATGATTTTGTGTGAACTTTTCTAGTTCCACTTTTTCCGTTTGGTTATGTTTCTTTTCTCCTACTTACCACTCTGAGTTTGAAATACATAGTAGCAAATCTAGTCTTTATTTCAATTTTCTTTTATTTTTTTCTTATCTCCCTCAATCAACGGACTTAATCCACTAATAGTCATGCTGATTACCATGATTTGCTGAGAAACAATCGCATAGACCAACCTATGGCACTTGTTGTTAGTTAGGAAGTCATGTCGATGCCTGTAACTGAAGATTAGGGTGTGTCCCCAATCTTGGTCATTGTGTTATGCTCTTATGATTTTGACATTTTTAGGCTTTTAGACCATTTTCTCCTTAACTAGAAAGTTCCTTTTCATTTGGTTTTGTTTGCTTGTTGGCTTATCATTTTTCTTCTTGATTTCTTGAGTCATTGGGTGGTCAGTGACACTAGGGCATCTAGGTTGTCATCCATTCAGTTGTTTGTGAACTCAGTAAATTGAGTTGTAGGTGTACTTACTCCTTGCATTTTGTTTGCTGTGCTTTTGTGACTTTGACTTGTATTACACAAGTTTGAAAATTTTCGTTTTCTTGTATAAACGTTTCTTTTCCATCATGGATTATGTTTCTTGTCTTGTTGTTGGTAAGTTCGGTGTTTCATTAGTCTGAATGAGCCTCTCTTCTCATTTTTTCATTTGCTTGAAGAGCTGATTTTCTCGAAAGCATTTTCATTGAAGTATTGTATGCGAAAATTTTATTTCGTTGTTTCAAGAAAGAGTATGAAATTCTAGATAGTTACGTCATTGTGCTATGATAACTTGCATCACTAAAAGAATAGAATTGCATTTCCATTTGAGAAAGGAAAATAAATCTTTTGCTTTCAAAAGGACTGTTAGATATGTGCTTGTCAAGAAATTAGGAATTGGAATGCATTATTCATTAGTTTATTTTTCGAAAAAGTAAGGTAGTGAAGCATCATTTCACTTTCAATTGCTTGGTTTTTTGCATTTGGTTGAGTAGTTTCTACCCTCTCTAGTGTAGACATTTCATTGAATTAAAAGGGTCTTGTCTCATTTATTTGCATTTAAGGATTTTTGAGTCGCATCGCTAAGACATAAAAACTAAAACATAACTCAACATAAGCTTTAAAATTAATTAAATTAACCTAAGGCACATTTGACACTTAATGATCATATCTAGAAGGTCTAGGCTAGAGATGTGTTCCGACGTATTAAAATCTAGCAGTTGTCATTAGCTTCGACATTAGACAGTGTTAGTATGGATTTTTGCTCCCTGTACTATCGAGTATATAATGGGAGAACCCTCTAGGCTATAACCCTTTATCCTTAGGAAGGCAAGTTGGCCACCTTGCACTCATGATACACCAAAAACAACAGTTGGGGAGATTTCTTGCTTGTACTTCTTGGTTCACCGAGAGGTATGCTGTAGTTCACGATTGCCTGGTAATCCTGTTTACCTAATAATTTTATCTTTTTAACTCATTAAACGTAAAATATCATTTCAGAACTTGTCCTTTCGATCTCATTTCCAATTAAAAGTGATAGAGTTATCTTTGTTTCTTTCTTGACTCTTAAAAAATGAAAGAGCACCAGTCTTTTATGTGTCTGGATTTCCCACAATTCGATAACACCCTGTTAGTCTTTTCTGATACCAAATCGTGAGTTTCCCTTAAAGATCATTTTAAAGAGTTGAAGTTAACTTTTCTGTTGGCTAAGACAAGGTCATCGTGGCTAAACCATTTGGTTTCCCTAGTTCCCCTTCCTCTGCCCCATCTGAAATATTATTTGAGGAGCTATTTCTTGAGTTACTCGAATCACTTCAGGATGAAGGTGTTGAATTCGGAATCATTCTGAGCATTCAACCTTTTTCTTCTCCTCCTCTAGATAATTTTGATACTAGGTCATCCGCTGGTCTTGGCCGGGAATCTCTAAACAATCCCATTCAAACTCCTAAGGACTCATCGACCATTGACAGTCAGCATGGACAAGTTATCTACCCTCTGAATCCTTTGTTTGACCCTATTATGATATCACCACGGTGTCCCTACAGTTTGTACAACTAGCCGGGTGTTCCTTTGGAACTATCCCCTCGTACCTCTTCGCTCATTCTTCGTCATTTGTTCCTTGATATGGAACCCCAAGGTGATGCTCCAGTCACCTCTCTGGAAGAGTCTGAAATTTCTACTCTACAAACTGTTGAGGAGGAAGGGCATCCTTTTTCTACTACGGGTATCCCATATACCGGGGGCATTCTCAATAGTTTTCACCCAACTGTGTGTATTTGGCATAGTTTCTTTCATGTACACCTAGTGCCTCATTACTTTACCATAACCCTATTTGGGCATCAGGCACCATGACTACTTCAGGTCCATTCATTGTGAACACGACTGCCCAACAAGTTGTTACCTCAATCCTGGTGAAACCCACCGTTCTGAATACCCTTGTATCATCAATCCCATTCACCCATCAGGAACAACTAGCAATTTCGAAGAATGCCTCTGTCAGTTCTTCAATCCCTGTAGTCAGTGGCCAAGCTGTGCCACTGCATGGGGGAAAACCTGAATGTTTCTATGGTGTTAGGTGACACCAATGTGAGTGTCTCACAAGCTCACATGGTTGGTATGAACCAACCCTCTTCTGGTATTATTCATAATCCTATTGATCCTACTGCACCAAGAAATGTGCAGTACAAACAAGTTTAGAATCCCGTTGGTCCATCTGGATCGAGTAATGTTCGCTATCAGTAGCCCTATGGGGCTGAGGTATAATACCAAACTCCTTACATTCCATATGGTTCTCAAATAATGGTTAATCAAGCTTACACCCTTCAGTCTAGGCAGTACATTCAGCCTAGCTCATCCACCTTCTAGGGTGGCTATGGCCAGATTCAATTCAAAAATTTCCCAGGAACTGTTCAAGTACCCTTGCAACAACAAGGACAGCCCCTCCAACAACAAGGGCAACCTTTGTTATCACAAGGGAAATCTTTGTTATAGCTAGGGCTATCCATGAAAATGCAAGGGCAAATGATCGTTCAATGAGGTCAACTGCAACAACCACAAGGTTAACCCTTGTAACAGTTGTAGCAAACCATGCAACAGAAGATGCAATATGCTCCACACACCTCCCAGCCCATGTCCTCACAAGGCCAACATCTATAACATCAAGGACAAATTTTACAACCGCAAGGTCAGCCCTTGCAATAGCAAAACCAACCAGGGCAACAACAACCCTTGTATACATATCAGCAGGGGTAACCCTTACAAGGGCAGGGCCAAGGTCAAGTCTTGTAGTAGTAGGCCCAAAATTCTAATTTCCTAGGTCAACAAGACCATAATCCTTCTCGCCAAGGGCGTAAGGTACAAAACCCTAACACCCTAGGTCACCAAGTTCAAAATCCTTTTGGTCAAGAGTAGCATGTACATAATCACTATGTCTAAGGGCAACAAGTGTATCAACCTTATGCCCAAGTACAACAAGTCCAAAATCCTCTTGTTCAGGGACAACAGGTTCTTCACCCGTACATTCAAGGACAACAGGTCCAATATCCATATGTCCAAGGTCAACAAGCTCAACAACCTTTTAACTCATATGTTGCTTATCAGCAACCTATGGTTGGATAGTTCCAAGGTATTGAAGGTCAAAATCCTCCCTATTGTCAAGGTAGTCAGCAAAGGGGGCAACCTGAGATGCCATAAGCCTAGAATCCCCCACTGTGGGGCCAAAATCCTTACCAACAAGGATGGGCTCCTTCGTTCGGACCCATTTATCGACCTCCCATGCCTTTTAACACCCAATTTCAATTATTAGCCATGCTCGAATTGCCAGATGTATCTCGACTTACGAATCATCCAATCCTTCATTCACCATACTGGCCTCTATTGTTATCGAAGATACCAAGAGATTGTCCAAGTTCAATGGGAAACCTAACGAAGATCCTCAGGCCCATGTGATGACATATCACCTCTAGTGCTTGTTAAATTCATATGTTGATGATTGCATTCATATTTGTCTTTTCTAGCGAACCCTCATAAGCATTGCAGCCAGGTGGTACATCAAGCTGCCTCGATTTATTTACCATGAAATTAACTCTTTAGCCATGGATTTCCTCACGCATTTTCAGTTACTAGTTTGCTATGAAACTGACACCTATTTTCTCATGTCGCTTAAGAAATATACTGTGACACACATCTCTGATCACATCCATTAATGGGGATGTGCACATCGCCTCATCAAATTTGAGATTGTTGATCAGTTTCTCACTGAATGGTTCACTAAATCATTTGTGGCCACAATTTCTCACGATATAGCTATGGGTGGATGCGTTACTGAAGAGCAAGCCATCACTCATGCCCAGTACTTGGATCTAGTTTAGTCTCAGTCTGACAATTTGTATGAGTCATTACCTAATGCAAGGTAGACATCATCCAATCTTGCAACATCAAAGTCACAAGTTGTACCTCCTTTCGATGGAGTTATTGGTTTCGTATCCCAGACCGTTGTTAAATATTATTCCAAACAAAAGACTATCTCACATGTTGTTCCTAATAGTTCTTCCTAGAATCCACCTAGCCCTATTAGAACCTCGTTGGTCCATGTTTTCTAGTCTACAACAGTGAACAAATCCTTGAAAGGTAATAAGAAAGAAAAAGGAAAGGGTAAATTCGATGCCCCAAAGCAGGGTCCTCCCAAATCATTTGCTCGTGAATATTCATGATGGAAACCTAGGTATCCCTGCCTCATTTTCGAGGAATATCACTAGACTAAGATTTTCCCCAACGGTCTGATGTTAGTCACTTGCCCAAAGGGACCCTCATTGTCCTCAAAGAGCCATTTCCATCTCAACAGACCCAAATGGTAGACCAACCCCAATCTTTTTGTTCCTCAGGATCTTAAGTGTTCATGATGAGTACACCTACTAATGTGGCTACTAAATCAAAAGATTATCAAACTCCTGCTTTTGGAGCGGGGAAAGAGTAACAAGCTGCACCTTCTTCTTCTACCCTGAGTTTTTTCCCTCTTTATATTGAGTGCCCTAACCTTGATTCTACTATACATTCACCCTCTTGAGGTTTGTTCTGGAAATAGTCGTACAATCCTAATTCTTAAGCCGCTTAGCACTATAATATTGTTGAGAATGTGGCTCGAGCACCATCAGCTATGTCAGCTCTCTAGGTTCTCCAAAGCTGCCCATCATAGCAGAAATCTTTTCTGTCAGCAATATGGGGCATCAATCGAATTGATTCTAGTTTGATATGTTTTGATCTAGAGAACCATGTTCCATGTCTCCCTCATCAGATTTCCTTTCTCATTCAAGTAATCATCAATGAGAAGACCATCCACCAAACTATTATCGATGAAGGTGCTTCAACATGCAGCATGTCAACTACATGTTGGAAGGCTATTAGTTCTCCTACTTTGAACCAATCCTCGAACACTTTGGAAGCTTTCGATGGGCATGATTCATGACCCTTTTATGTCTTACCTCACCTTTCCATCACTCTAGAAGGCAAGATAGTGCAATTCAAGGTAGAAATTGTTGACACTAATCTCAATTATAATCTTTTACCTGGTCGGAGCTAGACCCATCCTATGCATGCCATAGCCTCCTCCCTATTTCGCGTGATTAATTTTCACCATCAAGGGAAGATTTTCATTATCAACCAGTTGCCTCTCTTTCCCTCTTCCTCCTCGAATGGTAATGTTCCATATGTCAAGCACACGGGTTCTCCCTATGAGAGTGTGGGGGTAGGTATTTTTAAAGATTCTTCCTTAATGGGGTATTTTCTGCTCCCACCTCCTCATGTTTCTTCTGTCAACATGGTCTCGTTTAAATATGACCCTTGCATCTTCACCAAATCTTGTTGATACTTGCGCGAGGTTATGTTGCTTAGTCCCGCTAAAGTCAGTTACGTGGAAATTGTTTTAGCTTCAAGTTCTGCATCCTCTTATCCTTTTGTTTCGAAGACCTCTCTCGATACATACTATTAATTCCTATGGCTTGGCACTTTGGAATCACTTGATCCCTTAGCTGAGACATTGCTTGCTGATGAAGGTATCATGGAATTCATGTCTCTCGAGGAACCGCCTTGGATCTATACTCACCATTGTTCCCCATTCCTACCTTGTCTGGTGGTCATGTCTACAGCTTTTGAAGAGTCCTCTTCTCTGTTGTCTGTTGATGTGTCAGTTTATCCTAACATGATGAAGATATTTCGACTAAGAGCACCTTTATCCTTTCATGGATTTAGGCTTTTTCTCCCTCCCAAAGTTTTCACTAATTTCTCATTACTTCCATGGGGTTTCCATCTGACTCGTAACACTCCCTCGCCTAGGGGGCATGGGGGTAAAGCCTTATATGAGTTCTACTCTATTATTTGGCTGAGTCAATGCTTACTTTCCATGAAAACGGTCAAGCTTTGGTGTTCATTTATGTTGATTGATTACCCGAGTCCCAGCATGGACTCCCACCTCAAGAAGTACTATGCTTAGGTCGTTTTGCATGGTTAGTTATGTACATTAGTGTGTCATTCATTTTTGTGTAGTGTGGTTTTGTGTGCTAGTTTTCAAAACTTTTCCTATTTACTATGATTTTCTTACTTTCCAGATGTTTGTGACTCCCCAAATTGGTGTCACTAATGGTGCTTTTCGTAGTACATGAAACCTATCATTTGTGGCATGGGCTATTTATGACCCTAACGGTGAATTGATTGAACTTCAAGGTATCTGTCTAGGTTGCACAACTAACAACATCACTAATTACAGTGAGGTCATTGAACTGCTGTCAAAAGCAATTGCTCTTGACATTAGAGAGTTGGTTGTCAACCTGGATTCATAGCTTGATGTTCTCCAACTCAACAGGAAATATGCTATCAAAAACCCTCGAATATTGAGAATGTATCTCTATATTCGTCTACTAGAAAGACGTTTTGATTAAATTACATATCATCATATTCCTTGATGCATGAATACATTGAAAGATGCATTAGCTAATTATGAGTTGGATAGACATTTAGGAAAAAACATGTGAAAAGATAAAACAGACCATTTGTACCATAGTAAACAAGAAAATACATCATATATATATATATATATATATATATATATATGGTGATATTGTTTGATACATTAGAACCATAAAAAATAATATGTGTGTCCAAAATAACATTGGCGGCCTAAAAAATGTAAATGTTGGACATAGGGACTAATAAGCACGGTGGTCATGGTAGCATGAGATATCTCATGCAACACGAGTCAACAATCGACTGATCCAATTTGAGACTCCCACCGTGTGTCTCTGGTAGTGAAGAGATATGTCTCCTACATGAGCATACTCTGGGATAGCACGATTCAACCCCTCAAGTTTCTTCATGATCTCCTACTCATTGGCACTTCCCTCCTGATAAGGAGCGATAACATAAATTTGGCGGGGGACTCACTTGGCTATTCGGGACATCCTAGTAGGCTGCTCTGGTCCAACGTCTATATTAATAAGAGAAATGCTATAAGCACATATATACCAAAAACATTTAAAAATTCTCAAAATTAAAAAGTTGATTTTTTACCTTCATCATCGAAATCCTCTCCATATGGTAAGGGCATATCAAGATCTCCATGGAAGTTGGTGCCACTATATGGCCAATCCTCCATAACGATCTTCTATCATCATAACCATGAAAATAATGTAGGTCTATACAACATGTGCTCACCCCCAATAATACTACACATCAAACGACTCCAACGGGTCATCCGCAGGTCATGTGGCATAGGAGGATCCACCTCAGTCAGTTGATACTAGAACAGTGGCAACTGTTCCAAGAAGAACGTCACGAGCACAGATTCGAAGAAAATTTGCTTCAGATTCCCCACCTTAGCATTCGATAGTTGGTGCTTTATGTTGGTCTTCATGGCTTCTACCCAATTGAAGATCATAGGTGTTGTATAGTTGATAGCATATACGAACTTCGACTTCTTGGTCTCAAGTTCTGTCTGGGACCGTGTTACTCTGTTGAAGGTCAAGAGAAGCACTCTTAATGTTAGATCCTAAAAACTAGATTTCAGGGCCTGAGGGCATTCTTTCGAAAGCAATAGAGATATGATTACCCCAATCAATCATGACCGATACAATTTAACTGTTTCTCCTCTTTGGGACAGTCCAGTGGTGAAGTATATATATGAAGTTTCCAACTCCATCTCTTGGTCACCAATGATAAATATTTATCGATTAATGTCCCAAAGACTAATTAAGTACTGAAGAAACTCGGGTTGGGCCTGCATCCCTCGCGTGAGAAAGAATTTTAGGAGCCTACAAGCCCTCAAAGTTTCTAGGAAATTTGGATCATTCATTGCCTGGGTGTCCACATTATCATGTTCCCGTTCTTTCCAGTCCATCATTGTCGGTGATTATTTCCTACAAAAGCCATTAAGTCAAGTCAACAATCATGCTTGGACCATAAATTTTGAGTTTTAATGGTGATTTTTTGAGGAAATAGGGTTTTTACCTATTCATGGCATAGAGGTACCTATTTTAAATATAGTTGCTCTGATGGTGTGACTGGATTTGTTAATCTTCCTCGATTGGCAAGATTTTGTGCCCTGGAGTCGCGCCGACTGAGGGTGATTTTTTTTGTGTAAAACCCCCTCAAAAAACAAAAAAAATTGTTAAAAACAGGAAAAAAGAACATGAAAATGGAGCTTGGGGTTGTGGCTGTTACCTGTAATTGAGAGCTTGGTGAATGACCTCCTAGATCTCCCACAATCTGCTCTGGAACAATTAGGGAAAAAGTGAGTAAAAAAATTTTCACAACAAGGTAAAATGGTAAATGGTAAAAATATATTTACTTTTCTCCTTTTTATTAATTTTTTAATGAAAATATCAGGTTTTTGTAAATATTTTAACCTGTTTTTCCACAAGAACTGGATAATACACTTTACCTTTTTGCATAGCAACAGGTGATGGATGTTTGACGATGATGACGAGTCACATTTCAGCTCTTTTCTCGACTTGTTAAGATCAAATGAAAAGATTGTCGAGTATTTTTCCCTTTTCACTCATGAAAGAGATTAAAATAAGGGGTCCACTTTCAAGATCTTTTTCGACCCTTTAAAAGAGAAAAGATAGCCTATCCCTTGTTGTTTCAAACTCGCTAATGTATGTGAAATGTCATGCACCGAGTATACATTTACCCATTTTTCAGGCTTGGAGGCACTATTTACGAAAAAGGTACTCCTTGAAAAAAATGGTCAAGCAGTTCTCTCAAGTATTTTTTCTATCTTTTCAGGCTCAAGAGACACAACGTACGAAAAGGGACCATCTGGAGTTTTATTTTAAGTGTCTTTCTGAAACTCGATAAACATGAAAGAGATACTGAGTTACACCTTTGTCGGACTGGTTAAAATGTCAAATTACATTGGATTCATCACCATGACGAACATGAGCTTATCCTCCCTAAGGCTCGTTAAACTTAGTGGGTTAGATTCACCCGAAGGATGGAATTATAGTGCAAGCATATGCTATCCCCCTCAAGCTTGTGATTAAAAAATAATTTGCGTACCTTCAATAAATGGTAGGGAAAAATTTAGAAATCTATTAGTTGTGTCAAAAGCTCACTCTTGAACATGACACTTTCTGCTTCGTGTCGGGTTGGGATATCTTCCTTTGTATCATTGACCTTCCTGGGTTGGGCCGTCTATTTTTTCCTTCCATCTAATCTCTACCATGTCACCATGACCACTAATCCTATGGATCCAACAGCTACCAAACTTCCAGTTGTATCACCAATATGTTCAAGAGTTTTCCTTCTATAGTTACACTTACCTTTGATTTTTTGTATCATTGGAAATTATTTTGCATCCCTTTATCTTGAGTCAATGATGTGGGATACATTATGGAACCCCTTTGACATAGTCGATTCCTATCGACTACGACTCCTTATCCGAGAAGTAGACCGATAGACCCCCTTCAAGTCCTCAGAGCTTGCATGCCATAATGGAAAGTTCTTCGCACTTGATGACAAGTTCACATCATTGGATTTCGATCAAGTGATTTCATGAGTCTTCAAATTCATCTCCTCCATTCACATTCTGTGGATTGTTTTGATAGTACCTTGGGGACCATTTCCATTATTGGCGGTTTCTCTCATGCTTGTTAACAGTTTACATCATTGATTGGTAATTAAGTGAATTTGTAGCATGTTTGACATTGACACATCTATTCACATGTTATAATGTGTACTTTGATCAGGTCGTGTTGGAGCACAAGACTCTGGGCTTAGATCAAAAAAGTCCATGTTGCAAAGTGATGTGACATGGTTATGTTGATATACATATCTCTTTTAGATGGATGGCTATGACCATACCATGAGTTATCATATGTGACCTTGCCTTAGTTTCATTATGATCCTCTTTAATGGATGGTTACAGCCATACATGGATTCATTTACATGATAATTCTCTAGATGGATCTGTCCATGCCATGCTTCATGAGTCATTTGCAGGCTTTTCGACGACAGACTATGATACCCCGCACTGATTCATAAAGTGTTTCATCCCTCACTCTAGTTTGGCCTTCATGATTTAGGGGGCATATGCTACACTAAATTTTTTTCACTGTCCCTGTTCTCTGCATTCCTTGATCCTGGAGAATATCTACAGTGAACCACACATGTTTTTCCATCATGAAGAAAACCCCATTGTGTCCCTCTTCATGAGTAGCTGAATTCCATTTCGCACCATTTCCCCTAAAACTTCTGTTGTGCCCAATTTACAAGACTGGAACTAATGGCCCTTGTTTTCATTGCACTGATATGCAAGAATTTTCATTGTCCCTAGTGAAAACTGAAGTGACTGAGCTGCGCTCTAGTCACACTGGTCTTGTTATGGAAATTTTTTTAAATTAAGAACCAGAGCTTCCAGCTCTAGAAGCTTTGTAATGGAATTCTGGTAAATGGCTTTGACAAATGGCATTGAGGATGTTAGTTTGGGCTCCTTTACCTATAATGATGAACTACCTCAAGGGATAAGACCTTCTCCTATGAGAACAGGATCCATCTCCCATCCATTCATCTTGTATAAACCTCCCTTTTTCCTAAGCACAAGCTAGTGTTAATGTTGGTGTGCTAGTGCTATTTTGGTTTGGAGTAAACAACAAGCTATTCATAGTTGTAGCTCTCTAGTTATGTGAGGGAGAAGTGTGATTTTGTTTGGAGTTAAACCTAAAGGGAAGAGCCTTAAAACTATTTTTGATTGAGGCCATCATGGAATGCTGGAAGAAGTGTTTGGGAACTTGGTCTTGTCAGAGGAGAACATCACATCAAGGCAATGGTTGTAATCTCTTATTGATTTAATACATATCCAACTATCGATCGATTTCCTACATGATTTTTCATCTTAAATATTCATGGCTTAATGTTTCTTGACTTATTAAGTAGGTTGAATTACAATTTGTATATTATCATGATTGTTGTTTGTTGTTGTTCACTTATTTCAGGTGCTTGAAGAAGGAACTGAGAGATAGATGAAGCGAGCAAGCAAGGACATCATCAAATAGGAGAAGCACACTAACAGGTAGGCCCTCTTAATTCATCCTATTCTAAGGAAATATTCCATAGAATGTATCAGTTGTGGCTAGACCCATTATCGGGCTAGAGGAATTTGTTTGTTCCGCACTTATAATTTTACTTTCACACAGAAACATTCTCCCAGATGATATAATTACCTATACAATCTCACCAAGAGGAAAGGGGTTAGAGAGGATCCATGTTATAGTGCATGAGTGTGATACAGGCTTGAGAGGAGGTCTCATTTACTGGAAGGTGTATATTTTTTCTACTATCATTTTATGACTAAAATAAGTAATGATTCCTTTCCATTACATATATGTTTATGAATAAATGTTCATGTTAATTTCTTTGAGCTAATAGTCCTCCACAGAAGGCCATTTGTATGCTTTTCTTCGTGGTGGTTGTGTGTAGGTTTAATATCTATTGTAGAGGACATGATATCTTAGCTAGAGTAGGAATTTTCTACATTGGATCCAACACTCATCGTCAACCTGCTCGATCTTAGGTACCAAACTCAAATGCTAGATAGGGAACACTATGTATGGATGATTGATTTGTTTACATAATTTCGGGCTATTCTTGTTTTATTTTTATTTCTTATCACATTTCATAAGCTCGTCTTTCTTAGAATATTTTCACGACCAATAATATACAACAATAACTCCTAGTAATTGTGCATAAATAGCCATAATAGAACTAGTGACTCCACTGGGGAGTTTTCCCCATTTGTCTTTAGATATATTCCATTTCACTTTGGATCTAATTATTGTGGCCTTCCATTGAGTTATCTATCATTGTATGGGTTAATTTGGATCTCCATTAGTTTTACTTGATTTTGATCTGTCTCTTTCTTAGATCTTATTTTTTGTTTTTTTTTGTTTTTGTATACGAGAGCATAAGAAATCACGGGTTTAAAAAAGAATTATAGACTTTTTGTAAATAATTTGATTTAAGAAAACAAAAATATCAATTAGCCTTAAAATTTCATGCAAATTAATAAAAAATCACCTAAAACAAAGTTTGAAAAAGGAATTTATGGATGATTGAAAAATCAATTCATTTTCAAATTCATTGTTCAATTGTAAGGCTTTTATTTGAAGTTGCTTCCTAGTTGTTTTTCTTTTTTTCTCTTTTTACACAAAATCTTCTTGTTTCCTTTTTAATTTGTATCGTTTACCTTATATGTTATTTATTTCCCTTTTCTTATATTGGATCTATTGGTTTATCAATTTTAGGGTTTCTTTGAAACTATTTTTGCTTTGTTTTGGGGCATCAATCCTCAAGATCTTGCTCTTATTTTTTGTATTTGTATTTATGTTTCTGTTATACTTTAGATATACATCATATTTGATTTACAACCCATGTTTCATATCTATTTAAAATATACATTAGGGCCATTATATTGAAGTCGATAAGATTTATTGTCACTTTTGGTGTTTTCATTGAAATTTGTTTGCTTGACTTCATACCCTCAGTGCTTGAATCAGCTCTAAATCTTATGAATCTATTTATTATTATCATTAGTAGCTAATAATTGTGTCATATCTAAATTTTCTCTTCCATTATGTTTGATTCATTCATTAGCTAAACTTTATGGTTTCTTTCAAGCCTTGTTATGATTGTTTGTTGGCGTTTTTCTCCTCAAGACATGGATATCTCTTGTTAGGTATGCTTTTTCGACTTTATCAATAACTCATATCTAGTTTTAGATGTATATTTGATTGGTGCTCTTTGATTAATTTTGATTGCTTTCTCTTTGTTGAGTGATCTTCCAATTCAATGATGATTTAGTATGTTATTGCTTGCTATTGTTTGCTGGTGGTGGTGTGTTTTGCTTTACATTATTGTGTTTGTGAGAATTATGAGTTGAAAATTTAATTTGGCTATGATTTATCTATTTTTAATTTTATATTTATGTTTTCTTGTGCCCATTCAATCTTTCCTAGTCTTTCCTACTATTAGGATTTTGTTTTGACTCTGTAGAACATCACCTACGATTAAGACATTGCGATACTACACTATCTTGTTTGCATTTCTTCCTATTTTCACTTTCTAGATTTCTTGTTGATTTCTTGAAAGTTTTTATTTAGTATTCATTCCAAGCATTAATGATTTTTGAGTGCTTTTCTTTCTATCTTAAGCACCTTTTCGTCCCTCTTAAAAATTTTTTGTTTCAATTGTCTTTTGGGTGTAGGTTTTTTCTATATTTCGAGATTTGATTTTAGGATAAGTCAAGAGGTGCATTTAGTAGGAATTTTTTGGCTTTTGTAAAGTGATAATGCTCTTGCCATTATCAATTTAGTTTTCATAAAATTTGGAAAAACAAAAAAAGGGAGTGCATCTTCATATAGTGAATCTACGGATTTACTAATCAGGGTCCATCATAATATATACATTTCATGAGGTTATGCAAATAAGTAAATAAAAACCACTAAAATAAATTCTTTAATAAAATAACAAGACTCTTGGTTTCTCTTTTGTGGTAGTACACCAATGTTAACTTAGGCTAGGATTTTGGAGCTAGGTGTACAAGTAAACTGCTCGAAGACCATAAAAAAAAATTATGAAGTTGATGGTAGGGAGATTAGAAAGCCTCTATATCCCATGGTCAAAACAAGAGCATGTCATAAACTCATTTGAGAGGTAGTTAGGGTTAGCTCATATCATGAGTGGTTCTCTTCAAGGCTACCAAAGTCATGGAAGTGAATCCCATGTCGCCAAGTGACCACCCAAAAGCACAATATTCATGTGCCCCCATGGGACGAAGATACCTTAGTGGCCATTCCTATGAATAGCACCCCATTAGTGATATTTTTGTATGACATCCATTCCTCCACCATACCTGCCCCTCTAGCCCTCTACTTTTGGAGTTGAGATCCTACATGTAAGAAGTTGTTTGGATGTACATCATTAACATAGTACTAGAAATTATTTGTGTGTGACTACCAATTAGGTATTTTCTAGTGTCTTTATTTTGTCTGAGTCAGTAATATGTATTTAGAGGTACTTTTACTAACTTGATTTCATTATAACATGTTTTTACACTCTTGCTAAATCCAATTACTTTCAGTCATGTCAACTCTGACATCTACCTCCTAAGAGAGATGAACTATTGACTCATGCTTGTAGGATTCCTATCGGTACTCAAAAACTATACAAACCTATATTTGTCCAATATATTCCTAATCCTCCTAGTAGTGACTTGATATCTATCAACAAATTTGTAGATGTTTATCTCTCTATTGTTAATCGACCTTTCACCAACCATCAATACCAAAGTTACTGTGATTGAATCTAAACGATTTAACACCTTCCTACATGTACAATCCTTTTTCTTGAGGACATATGGAGGAGGTAAATTATTATTTACACTTTGCATTTGTAATCTTTGTTGTTGTGACTTCTTTATCACCACTGAGTGTCGCAGGATCTACACCTATTTCAACAGCTCTCACATCCTCTTAGGGCATGCCACCAGTCACTTTTGTGACTCCCAAAAGTTTCCTTAGTCTCTTTTCACACATTCCTTCATACATTCTATAAATCCTAGCCAACCTATTCTTTTAGGAATATTTTCTCCTAATTTTGCTAATCCTACTATCCATGTTCCTAGTATGGGCACAGTCACCTCAGGTATTATGTGGGAAGGATCATTTGTTGATTATAGCCATCATGGGGGGAACCTTGCTTTTATTATTTCCAAGGGCAATAGTTCATTGTTTGGAGGGATGCCTTCCTTTAGTACTTTTCTTGTAGGAGTTAGCTTACCTAGGGGAAACCTTTCCATTATCACCACAATTTCTGTGAGTTATCCTCACTATTTTTATGCTTTTGTGTAAGGAGGTCCTTATATTAGGTACAAACCCATTAGTACTTTTACTCTTCGGGGTCATTTTCTTTCTAGGGGAACTTGCAGGAAAACTTGTTACACTGTTCATACTAAGTCATATCCATAATTTACTAGGATGAATTATAATTGTCGTACACATCTTGTTTCTCATAACTAGAATATGGAGAACATCGCATTTGGTTAGGGGTATCTATCTCCTATGACCCATTTAGTCAAAAACATAATCATTTTCTACCCCCTCTTAATATTTTGTATTTAGCTAAGCTAATCAATGACCCCATATGTCATAATCCTTGGTCACAAGTCATAAAATTTGTCATCTGATATCCCTAAGTTTGAAGGGAATTTTTGAGAAAGGCTATTGACTAATATCACCACTTAACATATTTGGTGCGCATCAAATACTTTGGTGGATGATTCTATCAAACTGAATTTGTTCCAAATAACCGTGAATGGAGATGTTATGAAAAGGTCAATTAAATTGGATACAACATATTTTAATGGCATTTCTTCCTTGTCCATGAAATTTTTGACCCATTTCTGGAGTACCCATCACATACAACATCAATTTTCACCTCTTTTATATAATTAAGAAAGATAATTTTTATCTAATTTCTGATCATATCCATGAGTGGAAATGACGTAAGAGGGTAGTTCAAACCAAGCTCCCTGATGATATTATTCATAATTTTTTAACTCTAGCATTGTTACCTCCCATAGCCAAGTATTTGTGTATGTTTAACGTTGTTACGAAGTAACAAGTTATTTTGGTTGCCAAACAACTATATTTGATTTATTCTCGCATGAGTGTGATTTATTTCATAATTCTGAATCCTCCTCACCCTTTTATAGACCAACTTAAACCTATCTCTTGAACAATCTATGATTGTATTATTGGTTCTTTATTTGACTTCATGAACCAACTTTCTTACCATCTTAGCCAATGAATTGTTTCATCATAAGCCCTAGCAAGTGCAGCTGCACTTGAAAAACTACTTTCTTATAAGTATTCCATCAATGTTCTTACAACAAACTACACACCACCTAAGAATGCTCGTAAGGCTAGTGGAAAAAATAATTAAAGTATAACTAAAAGAATACAACTTCTCGGGAGACTCAACATAATCCATCTTATTAGAGAGGGGCCACAAGTGAATGACGTCACAATATCAGGTTCCATTGTAATATTTGTTAAGGTAAGCATTTGAATCATGAGTTTCCTCAAATGGATGAATTCCTCTAGCTTTTTACACCACCACCTACTACTCAACAACCAATTATCTTAAGTCAACAATTCCCCGCACAACCTGAACAACAAATTATTTCGTAGGCTCCTCCAACTTTTCAAGGGGGCAATGAGGGGTCATATTTCCATATTTCCAACAATATGTCCACCCCTATGTGTCACAAGAAAGTTAATATGACTACACGATCTAAGACTTATAATACTCTTGAGTAAAGTTATTCATTTCAGGACTCAACCACCCTCGTTCCTTCCACCAGACTTATCACACTAGATAAGCTTATGGATTCAGTCTATCACCCACCTAAGTGTATGATTTTCAAGTCAACACATAATCCGTTTGCAAAGGTTCCCCAACACTACAATATTTCCAAGGATTTAGTCCAATCTCCTTGTGAAATGTATGCCTTAGGGTTTTTATAGAGCTCCACTTAGCAATCCAAAGCCTTTCTAAACAAAATTAGGAGGTTGGATCCCTAAAAGTATAATCCCATTACTTATAATTTTGGCTCTCCTACTTATAGGCTTTCCCACCAAATTTGCTTCCAAATTTATGTGAAAGTATTTCACAAAAATATTCATCACACTATAGTGGATCAACTATTTTCTACCTATGTTATGTTTGCATTAAGTTGGAAAGATCTTAGTTATCTAGCACTCACTGAGCTAGCTACCACTCTTCATGAATTTGATGGAATGAATTTTGAACCTTAAGGGGTTTCTCCCAAATTTTCCATCGAGCTAAGGGGAAAGCATACCTATGTTGATTTTGAAGTTAGAAATTCTCCACTGGACTATAACCTACTCCTTAGTTGTATTTTTTTTATGTTATGTGCACTACTATATCTTTGGTATTTCATGTTCTTTTATTTCCTCATGAAGGAAACATGGTCATGGTAGATCAGTTGGAATATTATGTGTTGTCAACACATGTTACCACTACATGGAATTTTGTCCGAGTTGTTAGAGATAACCTTAATATTTATGAGAGTGTTGGTGTAGTTTTACTCAAAATCTCATTCATTATTGTTTGCTTTCCTTCACCCCCACCCAACATTCCTTGTTCTTGTACCACCGTGCTTATGCACATCATTGCTTCTATCACCTATGGATCCAATAGGACTCTTGACCCATTGGGGTGTCTTATTATATAAATGTAGAAGAGCATGGTGAGCATATGCCTCCCTTTACAGAAGGTATTTCTTCTTAGGAATTCATGCGAGTACATCCTTCCATTGGTAAAACATTCCATCACAATATGGAATACGACCAAGATCCTTTATCCTCATCGGTCGTCACTCCATCTCTTCCACATTAATCCCTTGAAAAATGAGTCTTCTTCTTTATAATTCTACTTGGAGGCCATGGATTATCCTATTCTATATGTCTCTTCATGATTTTAGGCTTCCGAATTTGGAAAGAGCATAGATTAGCAAACAAAATATTCAATCAACCCAATAGGAATCTGCTTTGACCTCCTTGGAAATGCCACCTTTGGACAAAGTAATTTAGTTTATTTCTAATGTTAAATTTCTAATGAATTTTCCCACTCATATTCACCTATCAATTAGTTCCGTGTGCCACTTAATGTCTCGATATTCCTTGTCAAGGAGCTCCACTAGATCATAGGGGCACTCACCATTTATTTCTTGAGGTTATTCTTGATAATGGTATGGTTGTAGGTGTTACATCGTGTCACCAATGTTTAGGAATCAGGTAGTTCAACTTACTATGGAATGTCCCCAACATGGTGTGCCATATGGTAAATCTAGTTCTCCATGAGTTCATGTATGTAAATCCTTGGAATATGCATAGTTGTCGGAACACCTAGAAATGACCTACTAGAATGAATTATGATTGTACATATTGTACATATGATTGAGATTCTTTTATATCTTTTTTGTTCATTGTGTTATTTGAGAAATATCCTAGTACATCATATATGGAAAATAAAGGAAAAAATTATAAACCTAATATATATATATATAGACATGTTTTAACCTCATCCATGCTTTATCTCTTTGATTATGTGACTTAACCATGATTCTATTTGTTCTATAGGGTGGCATTGTTGTCATGACATACATTGGACCATAGGTGTATTTCTCTTGAAATTGGAATGTATGGGTAGGTCACATATAACCATATTGGTTGCATTATAGACTTTCAATCCCACTTTTATTGTTCGTTGGTTCTAACCACATCAACTTGCTACATTAGACAATCTTTTGTATGCACATCCTATCTTGGTGGTACATCCTACCTATAGATAAATTCCCTATTTTAGCATCTCTTTTTTATGTTGGTATCCATCCAACATTATTTTCATCTTCTTGAGAAATATTCCTTTTGACCCGTCATGAATTAGGATAGGAACCTTATTTTTCACCTCTTTCTCAGTTTCTAGTATTATCCACGTAAGATTCCAAACCTCAGCCCTTATGTTTTTCACATCAAATTATATTATTTCTCCATGATGACCCTTGATTTTATTTTTTGGCTAATATCATTCTCTACTTGGCCTATCATTTTCTTTCACTTGGTGTTTTACCCCTTTCTAGAGGCATCAACGCAATGGGTGGTCTTATTAAACCATCCACTTTGTCTCCTTATGATTTTAATAAGTTCCGTAATACCAAAACTACTTGCTACCTTTCTAGCACAAGTTCCTCCAAGACGAAATTCCTTACTTTCCTTCTTATGGTTATTAAATCATGACTAACATTGAGCTCCTTTTCCCTTATTTTAATCATCGTTAATCAATGAAAATATTGAATTTACTTTTGTTAAAATTTACAGCTAGGGCCAAACTCCATGTGAGTCATCTTATTTATGGCAGTTGATATTCTTCCTAGATCACTATCATTGAGTGGTGTAGTATTGATCTAAATATCATATGATTATGATAAGTATTCATGGAGTTATGAATTTATTTGCGTTAATAGATAATTCATCAAGGTCGGCCAAAAACCAAATAAACACCACTTGTGATCAACGTTTTAGTATAAAAGGAGTTGACTTGATAGTGATTTCCACAGAAACCTCTCTCTTGATTTCTCTGCACTTGTCTTTCGTTTTAGTGGAAAAGAGATCTAGGAGGACTATGCCCCAGCTACAGTCTACCTTAACCAAGAGGAAGCAATTGAGTTAGGAAGAAGGAGACCTAACCTATATTTTGGTCTCTATTAGTATAGAAGGAGACCTATTGCCCTAACAAAGGGAAATTGTGCTTCTTAATAGCAGATCTTGGAAGAATTGAAGGTAGGATATTAGACTGTAATGATGCCCTAACCAGGCCTATGTGGCAGCATAGGATTGGAACTCCAATAGTGAGCCAATACATACGTGTATGATATGTTGTGAGCTAGTTAATGGGACAACTATACATGGTACCTGGTGTAGCAAACAGTGAGATAACAAGCAATTAGAGGAGAAGTAATAGATGGCTAACACGATAGAAAAGGCACAATTGGAATAATTGCAATTGGGGAAGAAAGGCTACAATTGGGAAAACAATTAAGACATGGGAGCAAAGGCACAATTGGAACAACTGCAATTGTGGTAGCAAGGCTACAATTAGGACATTAGCTAAGACATGGCAACAAAGGCATAATAGGACAACAACTATGACATGGAAAGAAAGGCTACCATAGGACAAAAATGAAGGCATGGTACTCCAAACTCATCGGACAACAGAAATGTGTAACTATGGCACATGGGAGAGTTGTGGTAGCATGGAGCAGCTATGGTGCATGGGACATTTGTGGTGGAAAACTACAGCAATGGGACATGGGACAATGGTCGCAGCATAAGGTGCACCTGTATGATGAGTGCAACATGGTGATGAGGTCCAACATTGTGATGATGGCTACAACATGGTGCAGCACAATGAGCTGTAGGATGATGACAATATGTAGCACAATGATAGGTGAATGACTCACCTTGGAGAATCAGTTGAAGCAGCATGTCCTCAACTAATCTCATGTATCATCTTATTAGAGATGATCTATGCTCTTATCTAGATAAGTCAAAGTGTTGAATTCTGTTGTAAATTTATTATCTCTCTCTCTCTCTGATGAACAATTGAAGAACATATAAGAAGAATTGATTCAGGGTTCCCCACATTAGGGTTTGTCCCTTGCTAGCACCACATCTTGTGTCCTCTTGTCTTGGGTTGTCTTCTGTTATTTACATTTATGTTCTATCTGTAATTTACTTTAATATTGATGTGATTTCTAATTTGAAAAATATATTGAGGTAACTATGAAAATTGAAATAAGTTTCTCTAAGCATAGAACATAGATAAAGTAACATGGTATCGGGCCTGAGGTGAAGACAAAGAACAAGCCAGAGTGAAAGAGAAATCACCGAAGACAGTTGCAAAAGGAAAGAATGATCATTGTATCCCTCATCCCTCTTCGAATGCACCAAGGGTGAAGGTGAAGCAGAGAATGTTATCAAAATGGTGCAGCGGAAGCTTCTGATGGCCTGCCTAAAGATCACTTCATTGGCAAGTCTGAATCAAAGGTTGGAAGGAAAGGCATATGTTTTGATTGTAATAAGTCTAGTCAATATATGAAGGAGTTTCCAAATGGTAAGGACACATCACTTGATGAAAACAATCATTCCATGAACATCTTCAATGATGAAAGGAATGATAGGTAATGTAGGTCATCAAGGAAATGACTGAATCTTCAAAGAAAGTAAGGAACCCCAGGTATGAAGAATCAAATGCCATTTTTGATAAGATAAAGAAGTGTTATCTTGTATTTACCCTCTCCTTTAGACTCTTTGGGAATCTAGCTTATTGATTGTAGTGCTTTAGGGGACTTCAACAAATGGAAGGGTTCTCCCTCTACTTTGGTAGAGATGGAAACAATCGTGGGATTATACTTGGAGCCAATGCCACCTATGTAGGAAAGGGTGTAGGGAATGTTACCCCTCAATTGAATGAGGGTAACTCGATTCATTTACAAGAATCTCTTTTATGTACCTAATTTCATGAAGAGCTTGGTGTCCATTCCAACAATGGAAATCGAAGGTTTCTAGGTGGCATTCATCGATGGAAAGGTATGTGTTTGAAAATAGAATAATCAAAGATGATTTTACTCTTTGGTTCATGATTGGAAATTTGTATCAAGTTTCAGGATGGTCCATTGGGAGCCATGTGAGTTGACACATCTCATTTATAGCACCAGATGACTACTTTATGGGGCCCTACTCGATGTCATTTAGATGGTGACAGGGATGCATGAATTCAAGGAAAGGATGAAGGTACATGTATGAGATGTACCAAAGGATAATATTACAAGGGGGTCATTCCCATCATATAGTAGGTCCACAGGTTTGGAACAACCCAAGACGTTTGAGATTCAATATTGGGAACCTCATGTATGCAGGTGGAAGAAAGCCCTCTATGGCTTGAAGCTAACACCCCAGGCTTAATATGAGAGGATTGATTGATGATGCTGAGATGAACTAGGAGTGAAGCTAATCCAAACCATTGCTTGAAGGTAGTACATGAAATAACTCTCATACTAGCACCTGATGAGGACAACCTATTTCTCATAGGTGCAAACCCTCTCATTTGCAAAGCTAAGGGGGACTTGGATTCTAGATTGGAATTGCTATAGACATATTTGGGCACATCAACCCCAAACTTATATTTTGGTAAACTAGTGCTCATAAACCCCTAAAAGAGTTGTTTCATGCCCTAAAGGAACATAGTCATTTGAATACATCATTCCCCAAAAGTTCCACTTAAGAAACCGTCTAGAAATGGCCTAAATTAAACCATACTAACTGCTCCATTGGAAAAGTGTGATGGATACTCAGTAGTGAACTGCTAGGGTGTGATGCATACTGATTACGCCTTCTATAGGGTGTGATGGGTGAGGATGGATAAATGTTCAAGATATTTTGCTAGGTGGTTTCTCATGGAATCTTCAAGAAACTTCTCCTATGCCACTTGCCTCTCTAAATTCGCCCAAGGATGAATAAGGAATCTAAGAAATCTACAAATGGAATCGATTGTAACAAGTGGAATGTTACAATCAAACCCCATGGATGAATCACACCCTTGCTCACATATATATATGGATCTCCAATTCAAGAGATCTAGGGGCTGGAATATTGTGAATTGCAAGGAAGTGCTAATAGTTTGTAATTGAGGAAGGAGCATTGTATTTTTGGTGTGATCTTGCTATTTCATGAGGTGAAGAGGGATTGAAGTTTGGAGGATGATGCTGGATCAGATAACTTGGTTGTAATTCTTCCTTCTATTAATAAAGTTCTTAAATTTTTCTTCCATATGATTGTGCAATTGTGAATGTTATCATTTGTGAATGCTATCATTTATTCATTATATATCTTATTCTATAATGTTTATGTTGTAATAGATCATGATGCTTTCACGGTTCTTTGTTATTGTACTTGTGTAGGTACACTCCAAGCATGTTAAGTATAAGGAGGAGTTGCAAGATCTATCAAAGGGGAGAGAGAGCAAGCAAGGAATTAAGCAAAAGTTCCAGGTTGGTTCGATTATCTTTCTCTTATCTGTTACACATAGAAGAAATCGTTGAATTGCTTTAAACTATTATTTCTAGGGTAGCTGCCAAACCTAGAGGGATAGCATTCTTTAGGAATACTAGTTTCCCTAGAAAAAAAATTAGTGACTCCACTAGGGAGAAAAAATGTTTGTTTGTTGTTATTGTTTGCTTTATAAACTATAGACAGAGTTTGAAGTTAGCCAGGTAGCCTTCGAATTGTTGTTGCTCTACAATTTCATAGTAGATGAATGTTGCTTCAATAAATATTTGGTTTAGTTTATGAATTAAACATTTGACTTACAAGCACATCTATATGCCCTTCTTGTAGCTTAGTAACCTCTCAAGACATTCCTCTATATTTTTCTCTTTATTGTTCATCAAAACTCAGCTTAACTCATTGAAAATAGCTGCACATCTGAGCCAAAACCCATTTCAGTTGCGCTTCTTGGACCATCACATTGTCGTCCACTATACCTCAATATGCATCACACCTCTTGAGTGTAGTAAGTGTGAAGCATCTCTACTTCTATGAAGCCCAAGTGTGATGACTAGTTGAACTCTTTTTCCATTCTAGAAATTGAGGGTTTTTTTACCTTGTTTTCAGTTTTGTTTAATTATTTTGTTGCACATGAACAGTGACTCCTTACTGAAGCATACTTACATCACATAGATCAACATAAATTACATTAGGATTAGTGAATGTTTTTTGTGTGTTTGTTCATCATTTACAATCCCTTGTCAAAAAATTGTTTAAATCGATTTGTCGCTTTGATACAAAAGTGTCGTAATTGTCAATCGAAAAGAGAAGTGTTGTGAATTGTTCCTTCCCTTGGTAATAGATTGAACTTTTCTTCATGTATTTGGTTTTATTTGTTTATATTTGAAGTTTCAAAAGAATTTTTTATTCAAAATTGAAAAGTGTTGTTGAGTCTTCCTTTCTCTTTGGAAGAAAAAATTGTCGAAAATGTCATTTTGAATGAAATATTTCAAATCTTTGTTGCATTTAGTTTTCCTTATTGGCATTATTCACATTAAGGAGAAAAAAAAATACATGCATTTGCATTTAGTATTTGTAGATTTACGCATGAAAATATGATTTAGGGAAATGCACTAGGGTGTGCTTTTTGCTCTTTGCTCTTTACACTGTTATTTTCTTTCCCTACTAGCTAGGATTTTCATTGCTCAAAATAAACAAAAATTGTTTATCATTGTAGATTTCATTTTAGGAATTTCAAATCATCATCACACGGTGAACAATTGAAAGGAAAACTCTAAACAAGATCAACTTTAAAATAAATTTCAATGAACCTAACAACGCTTCGGAACTTAACGCAACATATCTAGAGGTCTAGGCTAGAGACATGTTCTAGCATCATTAAAACTAGTGGCTATCATTTTCATTGAAGGTCGGGTGACTCCTCCTCCTTGATACGACAAGTGCTAGCATGGACTTCTGCTCCCCGTACCGTCACGTATATATTGGGAGAATTTATCCATAGGAAGCCGAGTCTACCACCTTATTGATCACAATGCACTGAACACAACATTCGGGAATATTGACTGCTGTACATAAGTCACTGGTAATTTATTTTTAATTTATCATTAAGGTGTGTATTGCAGTTTTGCGTTTGGCTTGGTAATCCCTCTCTCTAGATTTTCCAAAGTAGTCACATTTGCTCCTTTTCGACTCTTTAAAAGAAAAGGTCCATATGAACACTTTTCCTTTCAGGCTCATTAAAAATCGAAGGAGACTAGAGTCATCTTTAGCTTTTTCTCAACTCTTAAAAACTGAAAAAGAAAAGTTGTGTCCAAGCATCATTAAAATTAATTGAAATCAGAATAACATCATTTTCCCCTTAATTTTGAGTTGATCAAGTAATCCGCAATCATGGAAGAAATTCAATCAAAACCCTGTCGTTCGGGGAGACTAGCGAGTCAATCGTCCTCGCCCCCTGAAGAGAAGCCAATCCAGGGAAAATTGTCTCATTTAACTAAGTCCAATTCATATGGTTTATTTGAAACTTTTGTTTCAACATCGTCACAGACTCCGGTTACTCCAATTATTTTTGGTACATCTTCCTTTAGAGAAGATGTTTCGCAATTACAAGAGGACATTAGAACTGATCCTATTGTAACGTTAGACACTTCTATACCTAAAGCAACTTCATGTATAGTTGATCCAGAAACTATCTCGGTTCAAACCAAGGATACATTTGAACCAGTATTTATTCAAGAACCTCCCTTTGAGACTGAATTTTACTTACCTAAACATATGGAAGTTGAGTTTCAGTATTCAGAAGGTATCACCCCTCCAATATCTGTCACTTTAGAAGCTATACCTTCTTCGACTCTAGAAATATTTTATGGACCTGACGGTCTACCTCTTCCACCTGGTCTGATTGCTATAGAGGAGAGAGTGGAGGATCCCCCATCAAGTACCCCGTTACATTTTGGAACTGGGATTCATTTGTGTCCTTCTACTCCTGAGTTCGGTTCTTTTAATCCTCTTTCATCACAAGTTCTTGTCGAATCAGTTGGAAATATTTTCGACAAACTAACCATGTTTGAGAAACCATCAACATCTAGGAATGTGTCGTCTGATGCAGTGACAGTAGAACCTCCTACGACTATTCCTAAAATGTTTGCTGGTATACCATCTGTTCCAACTGGTTATCAATCACTAGTTGGAGTCCACTCAGGGGTTGCTTCAGCACCATGTTCTTCTCCTATTTATTCATCCAGAATCCCATTTGGCATTGCTTATGTAGAAACTCAACAATTTGATACTACATGCGAGTATCAATTTGGGAAAACTAGTTTTCAAAGACCAATATATCCTTTAAACACTAGATTGCCACCATATGGAGGGAAGTATGCCTTTTCATTGTTTCCTCCTCGGGAACAACCATATGAGAGTTTCCAACAAAATTCAGGTCAAACTGGAATTAAATCTAGTGGTTGGATACCAATACTTCCAAAACAACCAATGGTTTTATGTCGAATGCAACCGATCTGACCTGTGTCAAATATTCCCACTACACTTGCTATTATGACTGTGTCGCAAGCCCAAGAATAGCCTGTTGTGTCTCAACCTCAACTTGTTCCTTCTTCCTCACAACCTCAATTTTTGAGGCAGAAGGCTCAAGTCTCTCAGGGTGTGATACACTAGACACTTGTCTCGACGGCTCAACCACAACCTCAGGTTAGTGCTTCCTTATCTGAAAAAACTCAAGCACAAATGGGTATTGTCAATCTGCATCTTGGTCAATCTTCTAGTATTGGGCAATAGCAAATGGTCCAACAACTGCGGCTAATGCAATACCAACAACCACAATTTTAGGAAACCCAACCTCAGTTTGGGCTTGGTTTACAAGCTCAAACTGGATTTGGTCAATATCAAGCCTACCGAGGACTTGATCAACAAGGCTTTCTAGGTTATGAACAACCGCATTTTCAAAACGATTATCAACAACCGAACTATACTAGTTATGTCCAAGAACCTTATCAAAGTTACCAACATCAGATACATTATGCTAGTATGCAAAGATCTACTACTCAGGCGATTCCATCTTATCTTGGATATGCTCCACCTAACCTAAATCTGTAGTTGCCTTTTGTACAGACTCTAGAATTACAAGATTTGAACCAATCGACGAATGATCCAATTGCATATGCCCCTTGGTGGCCACCAATTCCTCATAAACATCCCTATGATATTCCTAAATTGAATGAAAATCTAGGTGAAGATCCATCGAATCACGTAATGAATTTTCATTTATGGTTCTCATCTAACACCCTAAATGATGATTCGATTAGGCTTTTCCTTTTTTAGAGAACATGCACTAGTCCAACAGTGAAATGGTATATTGAATTTTCCAAAGCTTTGTTTGATAACTTCGCCGTCCTTGCCACTAATTTTCTAACCCACTTTCAGTTACCTATTAGGTGTGAAATAGAAACAGAACTCCTTACCAATTTTTAATAGACCACGTCCACTCACATATCTGATCATGTTCATGAATGGTGACATCATTGTCAAATGGTAAATACATATCTTCCTGATCAGTTTTTAGATAAGTGGTTTATTAAGTCCCTATTTCCATCTATCACTGAGGACGTGGTGAAAGGAGGAGTTGTCACTAAAGAGAAAGTCATTGCTCGTGCCCAATATTTAGATATGAGCTATACTCAATCTGGCACACTCTATGAAAAAATTGCTGATGCTCCTAAATCAAAATTTTCCATTCTACCTCCCCCTAAATCGAACAGAGACTCTCATGCCGGTGATGGTGTGATCGGTGCCTCGAGAACTCAAATTGCAAGAGGTCCATCTGGTCAAGCTCTTATTGTTTCTAGTCAAAATGAAAATGACAAACCTCTTGCCTCAGAGATTAATTTTGTGTCATCTAACAAAGGAAAAAGTCCAAAGCAACTAGGGGTCAAGAATAAAGGGAAAAGTAATAAGAAGAAATAGGGAAATTCCACCCCTGAAAAATCATCTGAGAACCCTACTGCGGCAAAGAAATCTCCTCATTATCTATGTTTGATATGTAACAAGGAACATTTTATGAGAGATTGTCCACATCAACCTAAGGTTTCAAAAAATTTGAAGGCTTAGAATACCTTAGCAGAGTTGACTGATCCATTTCCAAACCTAGAAACTAATCTAGTTGCTATCGATAATGCTTCCACATTCCAAGTGCTTATGCTATCCATCGCAAACAAGAAAAATTATGTTTTGATATTGAAAAGGAACAAAAATTATGGGAATCCATCATCATCGAAAAACCAGGCTACTGATCAACCTAGTGGTTTGACAACAACTTCGCCAGAAGTTGTTCCACCCATTATTCCTGAATTAACTATAAAGCCACCGAAGGGAGTCACACATAAATCAACATTTAATACTCATGCTCATGCTACTCATAATTATAATATAGTGGAGAATCTGGCTCAATCGCCATCCACTATGTCAAAACTTGAGGTATTGAAAAATTGTCCCTCCTAAAAGCAGGCTTTGTTATCAGCAATAGGTGGGATCAATCCAATGGATTCCAATATTGTGGCCTTTAATCATAAATTATATATGCCTCAGTTACCGGCCCAACTCACTTTGCTTGTACAGGTAAAAGCCCTTAATAAAAATGTTCATTGAACTATCATTAATGAGGTGGCATGTACCTATATTATGTTAATGAGTTGTTGGAAAGCTCTTGGTTCACCACCCTTGTCACAATCACCAAGAACATTAAAATCATTCGATGGAAGAACATACACTCCACATGGGATCTTAAGTAACGTGGAAGTTGAACTAGGAGGAAAAATAGTAGAAATTGAAGTCGAGGTCATTGATGGAAACCTTGATTATAATATTTTACCAGGAAGGCCCTGAATTTATACTATGGCTGCCATTGTGTCTCCATATTTCAGAAAGATTGCATTTCCCTTCCAAGGTGGAATCACAATCCTTGACCAACTAGCCTTTTTTGCTAATAGTTCACAAGCTACTGGAAGCATTCCATTGATCCATGGAAGCTCACAATCACTTCAAAATGTTGGAGTAGGTCTCCTAAAAGACCCTTCCTTAATGGGTAATTTTTCCCTCCCGTCTCCATCTGGTTTTGCAGAAGTGGCCACAATGGATACCTATCAAACAATCTCTTCTATATCTTCTAAGTTTAAGAAGAGTTCCAACTATTTCGATAGTGAGGATCATCATGAGGCATTTCCAGCAAGCCCCATCGAATCTTTGGAGTAATTAGCTTTCTGGGCTTGGACGATAAACCTGAATCAATGCTCAATTAGTGTTTGGGTAGATAGGTATTTAGAATATGGTACCTCTTATGGTGCTTGTTCTTGTATACATTCTACAAACGAAGGAATCATCCAATCAATGACGATAGAAGATATGCTATGGGAAGATTACCACCATCATTCCCACCTTCGAGATGACAATGAAGATTATTCAGATGACCTCAATCATCCTTCAATTTTTTATTTTTTATTAAATTTTGTAAATACAGTAGATTCCGAGTGAGATCTGTCCAACATTGAAGAAACTATTGCCATTAATACTTTGACCAAACCTAATATTGTAGAGAATATTCATGTTGGCAAATATTGTTCTCCATCAGAACTAGAGATTTATTGTGCTCTTTTTCGTGAATTCACAGATGTCTTTGCATGGTCATATGAAGAAATTCCAGGCATTGACTCAAGAATTATTGAACATGAAATCAAGATGTATCCATATTTCAAACTAGTACGACAAGGGATTCAACCTATCCATCTAAAGAAAGTTGTTGCCATTAAAGCAGAGGCTGAAAAATTTTTGTGTGCTGGCTTCATTTACCCTGTTACTATCATTGCTTAGGTATCAAATATTATTCCTATGATTAAAAAACAATGAACGATTTGATGTGCGTCAATTATAGGGATGTAAATCAAGCATGTTCAAAGGGCAAGTATCATCCACCCTTTAATGACTAGATTATTGATGAATGTGCTGGATACGAAATATTTTCATTCATGGATGGATTTTCTGGATACAATCAAATCAATATCCACCCACAGGACCAGTCAGACATTGGATTTACATGTCTGTGGGGCACATTCGCATATCGTAAATTACCTTTCGGTTTGAAGAAAGCAGGGGAAAATTTTCAAATGGCAATGAATTATGCCTTCCATGACATCAAACACATCATTCAACCATATCTCGATAATCTACCTACTCATTCATGAAAACAGACTGATCATCCACAGCATTTGAGAGCCATATTTTTATGTTGCCAATAATACAAGATACAACTCAATCCACACAAATGTGTGTTTTGTGTTGGTTCTAGTCGATTGCTTGGTTTTGTAGTTTCTAAGGATGGAATTCAACTCGATCCATTTAAGGTTCAGGCAATCCTTGACATGCCTCCACCTTCAAATTTGCTTCAGATTTAGAGACTCCAAGGGAAAGCTAGCTTTCTGAGGAGGTTCATTCCAAATTATGTTGAGCTCACTAAAGGTTATACACGTCTTTTTAAAAAAGGGGTACCCTTCCACTGGGATCTGGTTGTGTAAGGTTCTTTTGATGCTCTAAAATATTCCCTGATAAAAGCATCATTAATGTACGCTTCTGACTATCAAAAATACTTCAACCTGGATATCATTGTTGTAGATACAACCATTGCTATGGTTTTAGTGTAAAAAGATAACAGAATTGGACATCCTATATATTATTTAAGTCGTAATCTTAATGATAAAGAAAGCAAGTACTCTTATGTTGAAAAGTTGGCTTTCGTAGCCGTTCAAGCAGTATAGAGATTTCGACACTATGTACTCTTTCGCAAAACTACCATTGTGTCAGATTGCAACCCTATGACCTACATTCTATCGTGTCAATTGTTGGGGACCAAATATTCCAAATGGATAGCCGTTTTGCAGGATTTTGATTTGGAATTCACCAAATCCAAATCAAAGAAATCTCTCGTCTTTGCAGAGTTACTTTGTGACCTTCCGTCATCATCCAATGATTTAACATCCCCAGCATCAATCGTGGATGAGACTCTATTTCTGATATCGTTAAGTGATCTGTGGTACGGGGATATACTAGCCTATCTCCAAACCCAAACCTTTAGTCTTAACACCTCTCGCTCTGAACAACAACATATTCGATAGCATGAAATACTATCTGATCGTTGGTGATACACTTTACCATTATGGTGTCGATACAGTTCTACGAAGATGCCTCACACATGAGGAGACCAAAAAAGTTTTGAATGATTGTCATTTAGGTGCTCATGGGGGACATCTATCTGGTTATGCTACTGCACAAAAAATCTTATGAGTTGGTTACTTCTGGCCCACCATATTCAAAGATTGCATAATTGTAGCTAGAATTTTCCATGCTTGTTAGATTTTTGATCGCAAAACAAGATTACCACCTGCACCACTGCATCCAGTTGTTGTTGTTGGTCCATTTGCTAAATGGGGCATTGATTTCATGACATGTAACCCCACCTCGACCGGGGGGTATGGGTATATTATAGTTGTTGTCAACTATTTTACAAACTAGGCTGAGGCGATGCCTACATTGAACAACAATGATGAAACAACTTCTCTTTTCTTTCTTAATCATGTAGTTTCTAGATTTGGTGTACCGCAGGCTATAGTCATAGATCATGGGTTTCATTTTCACAATCACATGATAATCAAATTAACTACCAAATTAGGATTGTCCAATGATAGTTCTACTCCATATTATGTGCAGGCTAATGGAAAAGTTGAGGGAATCAACAAAGTCCATAAGTGCATGCTACATAAAATGATCGGAGTCCATAAATGGAATTGGCATTTAATATTGTACTTAACTTTGTGGGCATATAGGACTTCAATGAGAAATGTGACCAGATTTATGCCCTTTCAATTGGTGTATGGTCTGGAAGAAGTCTTCCCAATTCAGTGCGAAATCTCATCCCTCAAGCTTGCAATCAATTTGCTTCTCGAAACTTCTGAAGAAGAGCTCACTTCTTGGAACTAATCCATTTGGATGAAACCCGTCGTGATGCCGCATTGGCTAATGAAGCACATAAGAAATGCATCAAGGCGCAATATGACAAAAATGTTAAGCCTTTTGTCTTCTAAGAAGGTGACCTAGTCTTTCTTTACGATCAAGACTTTGACAAATTGCAAGCAGGTAAATTTGAACCATTATGGATGGGTCCTTACATTGTTAAATGAGTATTGACAAAAGGAGCGTACGAGCTAGTCGATTATGATGGGATTCCACTGTTGCAGCCACGAAATTGGTTTTACCTCCAACGTTACTATGCTTGATTAAGTGTAGTAAGCTCATTGTACATATTATTTTATTGCATGTTTTCTTTTAGAGTTTTCATTTTGGTTAGGTAATCCACTTCACATTTGTTGCAGATGTCAGGCTTTTTGGAACCATTTGTTGGGTATGATGACGGAGCTAGTCATAGTATGCAAAACCTATCTTCTGTAGCCTGGGCGATTTTTTGCTCCAAGTGGTGAGTTAGTGAGTTTTAGAGGGATATGTATTGGTCGATTGATGAACAACATCGTTGAGTACAACACGTTGAGTGAACTTCTATCTGATGCCATTTCACATGGCATACACCGACTCATTGTCAAGCTAGATTCAGAAATTGTCATTCTACAGTATATTGGTGTTTATTCCATTCGGAACCTAGCTATTTATCACATGTTCCTGAGAGTTAGGATTTTGGAAAGGCATTTTGATTCCATTCAGTATCAACATATTTCTAGAAAATAAAACACATTAACTGATTCATTAGCAAACTATGTGTTAAATAGACATTTGCAACATTTGTAAAGAAACCATTTCACATCAAAATTTGGATTAGGATTTCATCTCTTAGTGTTATATGGGAATAGTGTCCACACGGATGCTGCTATTCCCACTAAGACGTGTGGCTATCTTAGAAACAAACAATCAAAGTCTATTGTTGATTCCTTTTATGAAAATAGATGAGAGGAGAACCAAGAGGGCCAACCTGAGTCTTGTGCTCGATTCCCTCTCCTTCTTTGTACAGTTTTGCTGCCTGCTCTTTGTCTGCTCAGCTTCAAAAGGACCTGTAGAATCACAACAACATACTACTATGCAAGAAAAAAGGATCTAAATTCACAAATAATGTAGGATTAGATGTACATTAACCATATACAAGCATATATAAACAAGTACACTAGGATATGGAAGGAAACAAGAATAACCTTATTCATATAAAAGTAGCAAGAGGATTACAACCATGAGCAGCTCTGACCCAGCATCATCCTCCAGCTAAGAAGCCCTTCTTTCACCTCAAGCAAAGCAAAATCACCCAACAATGTGAATGTACACAAGAATACTGACAACACTTCTCTATAGATTACATAATTCCAGCCTCCTGGATCTCTGTGATGAGGGATCCATATATAGATGATTACAGAGAGATGATTCATCTTTTGGGATCTTGATTAGTGTCTTCTCTCTGATAGTTCCTGCTTCCACTTGGAGAATGAAGATCACTTCCTCATCTCTGGTCGAAAATGGAGTGGCAAGTGTCAGAGGGGAAGCTTCTGGAAGATTCCATGATCTTCCACCTCGCATTTTGGTCCGTGCCATTTGTCCATTCTCGACCATCACACCCTACAGAGGAGAAAAAAACTATGCATCACACCCTGTACATTAGGAAGGTGAGATGCATCGCACCCTCTTCATGGAGCTTTTAGTATGGTCTAGTTTTGACCATTTATGAGCAGTTTTCAGTGGAGAACTTCTGGGAGATGATGTAATGAGTTGACCTTGTTACTTTAGGAAGTGAAGCAACCCTTTTAGGGACTTAAGAGCCCTTAGTTTATGGACATTTATGATTGGGGTTGAAGTGCCAAAAAATGTCTATAACAGTTTCTCCCTAAAGCATGAGGTCGTTAATCGTTTTTGATGTCGGGTGAAATGCTTTACTATGAGGATCTGAAGTTTTTCTGAGCTGGGAGGTGACCTGTAATAAGATACAATACAATACATTATATGACAACATTTTTTCATGATCTAGCTGAGGCGGGCATTCCCATGCTCAGCTTTATAAAATCATTTTCATGTACATAGGACAGACGATCGTCTGTGTGGCAGACTGATGATATGGACACATCATCCTTTGATTTGGATGATCATATGTTTGACAATGATGTAAACTAGATGTTTTTATATTCCTAAATATATTGCAGTCCAGATGGATGAAACTAGATCCGGGGTCTTCAAACTCGGCCAATCTTCACTCGGAGTACAAGTCGATCCATGTGAAAAATGTTTTGGAGTCGAACATGGAAAGAAATCACCTGATTACTAGCCAATGATGTAAGCTGTTAACAGGCACGAGAGTAATCACCAATAATGACAATGACCATCACAGTACTACAATACAATCTACGTGGTGTGAAAAAGGGACTTGGCGTTGAACACCACACAAAATCTCTCGGTCGAAGGTCATTGATGTAAACCTGTCACTGAAAGTGAGAAACTTGCCATTGAGGCATGCAAGCTTCAAAGTACTGAAAGGGTTGTTCCTAAGTCAACTTCTTGGATAATGAGCTGATGTCGACAAGAAGCAACCCGTCATAGGAGGGCCTTAATGAATCCCACATCAACGACACAGAACGAAGCAAATGATTTTGGAGGTGAAAACAAACTGACGATATGGGGTTCAGGGTGGTAGTCATGAAGGAATGAAGAATGAATGAATTGCAGTGGGTGAGACTCAGGTGAATTGTATGAATGACTTCTCTTGAACATATCAATGAAACTGACGATGGATTGGTAGCATTAACCCCAGAGATGGATGGTGTGATGGACCAATGGTGAGGACCAGTGAACGGAACAACCCAACCCAGTGTGGATGTGGAAGGAAAGTGTCATGTTTAAGGGTGACTTGCTACCAATAAAGTTTCTTCTTATTTTCTTCCCAATTTTCCCCAGTCATTGCTGACTACTACCTCTTTATTTTTGTCAATCTTGAGGAGGATAACATATGCTTGTTCTATAATCTGCCCTTCGGGTGAACCTGTCACTATATTTTAGTGAGCCTAGCGACGGTGAAACTCGTTCTCGTCCTATTGAATGAGTTTGTCTCTATTTAGTTTAACGAGTTTAACGGCAAAGATAACTCAGCCTCTTCCAATTTTAGAGAGTTTGAAAGAAACAGAAAGAAGACTCCAAAGACTCTTTTTCATTGTATAATCCCTTAAGTCCGAAAAAACGTAAAATAATACAAAAGGGATGAATTTTTGATAGCTTTAATGAGCCGAACAAGACAAGCGCTCAATCTTTTTGTGTAATAATCCCTCAGGCCCAAAAAGATTAAAATATCGAGGAGGGATAACACTTTCGATGCCTTTTAACGAGCCGAAGAGGCCAATCGCTCAACAATATTTTCATATTTTACGAGTCAAGTGAAAAGAGCTTAAAGAAGACTCATTTTTGAGGAATGAGTGATGGTTTCGGGTGGCAGCTGATTCCAGGTAAGGTTTGGAATTTTCCAATCACGGCAGAGTTACAAGGATGGCTAGTAGAATCACTCATCGCAGATGTTCCTCGAAGGGGTAAACAATCATGTGGGGGTGAATGATCGACTAAAAACAGAGTGGAGGTGATGGAGATAACACGACCAAGGCTCAAAAGCTGGCGATAAGGCATTCACAATGGTTATTTACCCGTTCATTTTTTAATGAGCTTAAACGCTGGGAGAAACACTTGCTCATGACTTATGTTTATTTTTTAACGAGCATGAACTATGCGCTAAAACTGCTCATGGAGAGTTTATTTTTTAATGAGCTTGAACTCTACGACAACATTGCTCGCCTTAAGTTTGCATGCCCCCAGCATAATAACGAAAATCAGGGTGCATGCCCCCTAAGCTTCATTGCATTCAACTCGGTGGTTGGAATGAAGGTTTACCTTCGAGATATTTGAAAGACTCGATTTGGAAAGGGATTTGTTTCATTTTTTAATGAGGTTGACACAGTAAAAGAACTATCCTCATAATCCACCATATTTAAATTATTTGAAGGATGATTAGGGTCACTGGAATAATCTTCTTGGTAATTCAGAAGATGGGAATGACGGTGGCGATCTTCCCTTGGTGCCTTTTCTATCATCATTATCTGAATGATTCCATCCTCTATAGAATCTACATGCGACCAAGGATCTGATGAGGTGCCATATTCCTTAGACCTATCTATCCAATCACTCGTTGAGCATTGGTTTTCCCACCAGGCCAAGAAAATTGATTTCTACAATATTTCTATTAAGGCGACGATCCATGCTAACAAAATGTTTAGGAATCTTCTAAATCTTATGGAAGATATAATATTGCAGGTTTCCATTATGGCCACTTCTGCCATATTGTTTGGAGGCGGTACAACAGAAGTACCCATCAAGGTAGGTTCTTTTAGGAGGCCTACTCCGACATTTTGAAGTGAGTGAGAGCTTATGTGGATCATTGGAATGCTTCCTGTAACTTGTGAACTATTGGGGAGGAAGGTTTGTTGGTCGACGATTGCGATTCCTCCTTGGAAGGGAAATGCAATCTTCCTGAACTAGGTCGACACAACTATGGCCATGGCATATATCCAGGGCCTTCCCAGTAGGATGTTTTAATCAAGGTTTCTGTCAATGACTTGAACATCAATATCTACTGTTTTTCCCCCCAGTTCAACTTGCAAGTTACTTAATATTCTGTATGGGGTGTATGTGCGTCCATTAAATGCTTTCAATGTCATTGATGATCGCAACAAGGACAGAGACCCTAGAGTTTTCCAACAACTCATCGACATGATACATGTGGATGCCCCCCCATCAATAATTGTTCTATGAATAGTTTTGTTGAGGGCTTTCACTTCAATGAGGAAAGCTAGTTGAGCTAGTAACTAAGGGTCATATCCTCTATGATTAAAAGATACAAGATTGGAATCCGTTGGGTTAATCCCCCTATTGCTGATAATAAAGCCTGCTTTTGGGAGGGGCAATTTTGCAGTACTTCAAGAGTCGACATTGTGGATAGCGATTGAGCTAAATCCTCCACTATATTATAGTGTTGTGCTGCTTGGGCACGAGGATTAAATGTTGATTTGTGTACTAATCCCTTTGGCGGTTTTATTGTTAATTCAGGAATGATGGGTGGCACGCCTTCTGTTGAATTCGTTGTTGAACTACTAGGTGGATCTTTATCCTTGTTGTTCAACATATGTGGATTCCTGTAATCTTTACTCCTTGTCATTATTAGAGTATCATTCAGTTGCTTTGAGACTGACAACATTAGCACTTGGGATGGGGAAGAATTTTCGCTAGCAACCAGGTTCGTTCCTGGGTTTGGAAATGGATCCGTCAATACAACTAAGGTTTTTGAACTTTTGAACAATTTTCTAAGTTCTTCTTTATATGGACACTCCTTCGTCTACTGATCCTCATCACATATACTGCATGGATATTTGGGTTTTACATTCCCAGAAGGGTTCATAGAAGATTTCCTAGGAGATGAGTCTCCTTGGTTTTTCTTCTTCCCTTGTTTTTTTCTTCTTGCCTCCAGGTTGCTTCCTTTCTTTGCCTTTGTCTGTTGACAAGACATTTACTTCCGAGGCTAGAAGTTCCTCATTTGCATCTTGAATCGAAGTCGTGCAGGCCTTTTTGGATGTGGCCCTTGTGGTTTTAGTTCTTGTCGTGCCTATCACACCATCGCTGGCATGAGAGTCTTTGTTTGATTTAGGAGGCGGAGGGACAAAGAATTATGTTCTAGGAGCGTCAAGGATTTTATCATAGAGCGTGCCAAACGAGTATAGATCAAGTCTAGATATTGTGCATGAAAAATGACTTGCTCTTCAGTGACGACTCCCCCCTTTTCCACATCTTCTGTAATAGCAGGTAAAAGTGACTTAATAAACCATTCAGCCAATAGCTAATCAGGAACATACATTTTCGCCATCCTACGACGACGCTGCCACTCATGAATATGATCAGATATGTGAGTGGTTGTCATTTGTTTGAAATTGGTGAGCAGACCAGTTCCTGTTTCGTACCTGATAGGTAATTGAAAATGGGTTAAAAAGGTTGTGCTAGGGTAATGAAGTTATCAAATGAAGCTCTAGGCAGTTCGATATACCACTTTTCTGCCGAACAAGTTAATGTGCATTGAAAGAGGCGAAGCTGAATCGAATCATCATTGAGAGTTTTTTACAAACACCGTAGATGAAAGGTCATCACATGATTCGATGGGTCTTCGCTCGGATTTCCATTGAATTTAGGAATATCTGACGGAAGTTTATGCGGGATCGCCAGCTACCATGGAGTGTAGGCAATTGGATCGTTCATTAGTCGACTTAGATCTGGTAACTCTAGAGTTGCCACGAAGGGAAACTATTGATTTAGGCTTGGTTGAGCATACACAAGATAAGACGAAATTGTTTGAGCAGTCGGTCTTTGCATACCATCATAATGAATTTGATGTTGGCAACTTTGGTAAGGTTGATGGGCATAACCATTATGATATGGTTGATACGGCTACCCGTTACTCACAAAGACTTGTTGCTCATATCCTTGGTAAGCTTGCTGGAATTGCGGTTGTTGGTATTGCACCGGCCATGGTTGCAAAGCCATGGAATGTTGTCCATCACTAACTATTGACCAAGATGGGGCTTAGGATTCCCCATTTGAACCTGTGCCATTCCACTAGTGGGTGATTGTGGTTGTGTCGGAGGTACAAGAGATTGTTGTATCGCAACCTGTGAAACTTGAGGTTGGCATAGAATTGGTGATGCTTGTACTTGCGATACATCCACAATAGCTGGCGTAGTTGGAATGTTTGTCATAGGTGAACTTTGTTGTATTGAGCATACAACTCTTGGTTGTTGAGATAGGATTGGTACCCAACCGCTAGTTGTGATTCCAGCATAACCCAAATTTTGTTGTGAACTCACACATGGTTGTCCTTCTGGGGAAGACAATGAAAGGGTATATGGTCCTCCATACGATGGAAACCTAGTGCTAAAAGGAATAATTTTCCTTTGGGGACCAGTTTGCCCAAATTGAATTTGTGATGGATCATTTTGTCGAGACTCAACGTAAAAGATTCCAGATATAATTTCGGACGAACAAATGGGAATAGTCCATACTGTCGAAATAGTCCTAGGATGGACCCCATCCAGCGATTGAAAACTAGTTGGGACAGATGGCACGCTGACAAACATTGTCAGATTAGCAGAAGGGGCTTCTGCTGTTGCTGTGTTGAGTGACATAGTCCTTGATGTTGATGGTTATTTAGACATGTTAAGTCTATCCAAACGATTCCTCAGGGATTCTTCAGGAACTTCCGAGGGTGGGTGAAAATTCTCTAATGAAGAAGGATATAGGGTGATCCCAGCTCCAAGTTGCATTGGAGTGCTAGATGGAGGATCTTCCATAATCTCTTCTATGGAAATCAATCCAAGAGGGAGAGGTAGATCGTTAGGTTCATAAAATATTTTTGGTGCTGAAGAAGATGTAAGTCTTGTAGCAGTAGACGGTTGGGGAGTAACACCTTCTGAATCGACTGTAGACGGAACTAGTTCAAGAATATAAGTGTTAACTGTCACACTAGGATCAGTTGTAACGTCCTGTTGCTATGGCAGAATTTATTACGTAGAGGCAGGGAATCCAGAAATGTTTGGAGTAACCGGAGTCTCTGAGGATGTTGGAGTGCTTGCTCCAATCAACCTAGGGGACTTTGATCTTGTTAAATGAGTTCGCTTCGTCTGGAATGGCTTCGCTTCTAGAGTCAATGATGGTTGGCTCGTAAGTCTCTGCTAACAACGCGGTTTTGATTGAATTTCTTCCACGATTGTGGATTACTTGATCAACTCAAAATAAAAGGGGAAAATGTTTTTCGAATTAAATGAATTTTAGACGCTTTAATACAACTTGTTTTTTCAATTTTAAAGAGTTGAGAAAAAACAAAAGTTGACTCTAGTCACCTTCAGCTTTTATTGAGCTTGAAGTGACAAGCACTCAGAGGACCTTTTCCTCTAAGGAGTGTGAAAAGGAGCAAAATGGACTTCTCTGGAAATCTAGGCAGAGAGGATTACCAAACCAATTGTAAAACTACATAATACTTTTTACGGTACGGAAGTCAGTCTTCCCGAATGCTCTGTTCGGTGCATTACGATCGATAGGGCAGTAGACATGGCTTCCTAAGGATAAAGGATGTAGCCTATAGTGGTCTCCCAATATATACACGACAGTATGTGGGAGCACAAGTCCGTACTAGCACTTACCATCTCAGAGTGGAGGAATCACACAACCAACACTAAAAGCAACAGTTACCAGGCTTTACGACGTCGGAATACGTCTCTAGCCTAGACCTTTAGATGTTGCGCTAAGTTCCAAAGCGTTGTTAGATTCATTGAGATTTATTTTAAGTTGATCTTGCTTAGCAGTTTGCCTTTTAGGTTCACAATGTGATGTATGTAAAATTCCTAAATGTAGTCTAAGATGATAAACAAACGTTTTTTCTTCTTTCAGCAATGAAAATCCTAGCTACTAAGGGGAAAAAAGTGAAGCATCTTTTCTTCACAAAGCACAGAGCACACGCTAATATGCATAGTCCTAAATCAAGCCAAGCATTCAAGATGCAAATGCGCATGCATGTATTGGTTTTTAGCTCCCTTAATGTGTAAATGACACTAAGAAAACTATGTGCAAAATTGAATTACTTTTAAAGCGACTGTACTCAACAAAATTCTTTTTCAAAACGAAGTGAAAACAAGAGAGAAACCTTGTGATTTTGAAATGGAAATTTCTTTTCGACACTTTAAAACTAGTAATTCGAATTATATGCAATAATAACCGTATAATCAACTATCTAAAACAATGGGATTACTTTCTAAAATTGAAAACGACAGCTACGAAACTTTCAGATCTAGAGACGATAGCTCGACTATGTTATTTTTTGCAAAAAAGAACTAAAACGACGCACAATACATAATTTTTTTTTATAGTTCTTTACACTAAGGAGGAGAAATAATGCTAGAGAAGGGGGTATTCACAGAAGCACACTGATTACAGATAGCAAAAACTATTGAATAAGATTGAAAACAGTGAGAAAAATCCACATTCGTAGGGTAAAATCAGTCCTCCCTGACCATTGCACTTGTTACAGAGTGAACTCAGTATGCAGCACAGTTACTCCATTCAAGAAGTGCGATGCATACAGGCTGCCTTGAAGGCAGGGTGCGATGGTTATAGTGCGAGACTTTGAACGAGACTTCACTCGCAGTTTGTAGTTTAGTTCAGGTGTTTAAGATGAATAAGTATAGATCAATGTATGTAAAAACATAGGGGTGATTTAAGAGGATAGTAAAGCCACTACTTAGGGCAATTAGATTGCTTGCAGATCTATTGTTTAATTTAGAAAGAAGAACACGGAGATTGACTGAAGCAACATTGAGCTACTTTGCATTTATAGGACAAATGCAGTTCGAAGGCTAGCTGGCTTGACTTCAGGATCCGTTTGTATGTTTATAAAAGAAACAAGGATAGATAGGCTAACAAGTAATCTAGTCGGTCCCCAGCGGAGTCGCCATTTTCTTATAGAGGAATAGTGTCCACACAGATGCTGCTATTCCCACTAAGATGTGTGGCTATCTTAGAAACAAACAATCAAAGTCTACTGCTGATTCCTTTTATGAAAATAGATGAGTGGAGAATCAAGAGGGCCAACGTGAGTCTTGCGCTCGGTTCCCTGTCCTTTTTGATAGAGTTTTGCTTCCCGCTCTTTCTCTGCTCAGCTTCAAAAGGACCTGTAGAATCATAGCAACATACTACTATGCAACAAAGATGGATCTAAATTCACAAATAATGTAGGATCAGATGTACATTAACCATATACAAGCATATATAAACAAGTACACTAGGATATGGAAGGAAACAAGAATAACTTTATTCAGATAAAAGTAGCAAGAGGATTACAACCGTGAGCAGCTGTGACCCAGCATCATCCTCCAGCTAAGAAGCCCTTCTTTCACCTCAAGCAAAGAAAAATCACCCAACACTGTGAATGTACACAAGAATACTGACAACACTTCTCTATAGATTACACAATTCCGACCTCCTGGATCTCTGTGATGAGGGATCCATATATAGATGATTACAGAGAGGTGAGTCATCTTTTGGGATCTTGATTAGTGTATTCTCTTTGATAGTTCCTTCTTCCACTTGGAGAATGAAGATCTCTTACTCATCTCTGGTCGAAAATGGAGTGGCAAGTGTGAGAGGGGAAGCTTCTGGAAGATTCCATGATCTTCTACCTCGCATTTTGGTCCCTGCCATTTGTCCATTCCTGACCATCTCACCCTATAGAGGAGCAAAACAGTATGTATCGCACCCTGTACATTGGGAAGGTGATATGCATCGCACCCTTTGCATGGAGCTTTTAGTATGGTCTAGTTTTGACTATTGATGAGCAGTTTTCAGTGGAGAACTTCTAGGATATTATGTAATCAGTTGACCTTGTTCCCTTTGGCAGTGAAGCAACCCTTTTAGGGACTTAAGAGCCCTCATTTTATGGAAATTTGTGATTGGGGTTGAAGTGCCCAAAAATCTCTATAACACTTAGCCAAAATAAAAATCCAAAAATCAAAAGTAGATAACTATTTATAGTTTTTACAAAATGTTTTGTGTACAAGAAAAAATATGTCATCTGACCAAGAAACTCAAAATGAATGCAAAAAAATAGCCTAGGCTAATTATGATGCTGATAACACGTCACCGCCTGTGCTATCATGTAGAGGAGACTAGTCCAACGACTCGGTAAACCAGTAGAATTGCACTGCAACCTCAAAGGTAACTCATTGGTCCTGAAATCCTGAATACCGAGAGTGAGGCCCTCAATCTAATCCGACAACACTGCCAGGGTCTCTGATATGTCTATATCCTGAAGGACATCCCTCCCTACAGGATCTCCTACTGGAGCATCATTTTCCTCTTGTGGGCATGCCACTGGTTGCACTAGTCTAATATTTGCACACACATATGAGTTTATTTAGTCTTGGTAACATCAAAAACACATAAACATTATAAAACTAAAAAAACAAGGATGTGGTCAAATCATTTTACCTATAGCACTCCACTGCTCAGCAGTTGGTAAAGCCAAATCCGGACTGCCACAAAAATCCATCCTAACATATGGATACTCCACAAACACCATCTCCTGGTGGTTGAACCACTCGAAAAAAGCATCTGAGAAGGAGATATATGACTAGCCGGTGTCTAGCCATAAGATCCACCCATCTCTTTATCTGTGGTTCCCTCGGTGCTAGCAATCCTAGTGGAATGTTTTGAGGTTGAATCAGTGTAATTGTTTTAGAAGAAAAAGCAGTCAATATGGATCCATAACCAAAGTTCCTGGTTCTTCCATTCTTTACTTTGGACATTTGTTCTTTCACAACAGGAAGGATTGCCTCGCACCAATTGAACACCTTCGGTTCCAGGCATTCCAGGACATACTGCATGTAAGATCTGTTCGATATATGTAAGGTTGCACTGCTAGACAATCTAGCAAAGGTAATAGAATGGTCCTCAAAGGTCGATCAGTAACATCCCAAATATTTATCTTACCATATCTACTGGGGTGAGATCCATCCCTCTAGAATTGACAAATGTAATCTTTCACGGATTCGCCCCCACGAGCAAATCCTAATAATGAAAGACGGTCACCACACCTCAACAAACTCGTCAGGAAATAAATATCCTTGACCGTGAAAGGAATAGATTTACCTCTGATATGGAATACCTGGTCAATGGGATCCCAAGCATTGAGAAGATATTGCAACAAACTAATATGTTCCCTCATGCTGGATATGTGGAAAAACTTCAATAAGCCACAATTTCTTAATTCATCCACTGTGCCCTGGTCATGTAAAGCAATCATATCGTCCTCTTCATGTTCTCATTCATGCCATGTGAAAAACATCTTGATCCAACAAATATCTGAAATACAAACAATAGATGGGTTAGGATCCATTTTTGAGCAAAAACAGGTAAAAATTTGGTGAAAAAACACTGTGTAAAGTTTCCCTTCTCCGCCCATCACACCCTACCTTTGAGCAGAGTGATATGCATACTGACTGGCTTATTGACAGGTCAGTATGCATCACACCTTTTGATAATATCTAGGTGTGATGATTGAGGAAAAAAATATTTGAACCCTAGGGGCACAAAAAAGTGGAAAATCTTTCTCAGAATCAAGAAAAGATGGAATGAAAATGAAGAGCTCAAGGATAGCTCCTACCTGGTCTGGATGATGTGAAAAAATGGTCCATAGGATCTATCGGAATCGAATGGTGAAATTTGAGGGTGAAAACCACTCCAGAGCTCCAAAATCCCAAATTTGTAAAGAAACAATGAAAGTGGAAGGTAAAACTACTTTTATGTTTACTATTCATGTACTTCAAGTAAAATGTGAGTTTTGATGAATTTCTAATCAATTTGATGGAGTTTTGAGAAGGTCAAATGACTGATGAAAGAATTTGATGTGCTAAATAGTGAATTGAACATCTTCAACCACCATTCATGGATAGTTTCTTCATTTTGAGCTTGTGTAAAAATGAAATTGAATCCAAGCAGAGTTCCCTATGGTTCAAGCTTCTCTAAAAATGAACCCATTTTTAAACCCTTGTGATTGCCATTCTATTAGGCTTTTGGTCCTTGGTTGTGTACATCCCATCGCCACCATCCCTTTGGCCGATGATACACTTTCACTTGATTGTTTTACCCTTTTTTGAGGAATGGTTGCAATGAGTGGTCTTATTAACTAGCCTCATTACACAAATCAACATGTTTTGAGAAATTCCAACATCATCGGAACTAGTTGCTACCCTAGACACCACTCGTTCCTCAAAAGACAGTCCTCTTTAACCCCTTTTTAGACTCGTTAAATATGAAAAGATTATCGAGCACTTGTATTTTCTATCTCGTTAAAGTATTGGAAATGTCATCAGTCCTGTAATATTTTATCCTTTTTTAGACCTCAGGGATTATTTTACGAAAAAGAACTTATGGAGTTCCCTTTTTGTCACTTTTCAAAATCTCTAAACATGAAAAGGAATGAGTTATCCTTGTCATTAAACTCATTAAAACAATAGCAACAAACTTGTCCATCTATACGAGAATGAGCTTCATTATCACTAGACTCGTTAAAACATTAAATAGCGATAGGTTTGCCCGAAGGGTATATTATAGAACACACATATGTTATCATCCTCAAGCTTGACAAAAATAAAGTGGTACTAGTCAGCAATGTTGAGGGGAAAAGGGGAAGAAAACTTGAATAATTTATGGTAGCAAGTTGCTCTTGAACATGACACTTTCACTTCATCACCATTATTGAGTTGGGTTGCATTATTCCATTCACCAGTCATCTCACCATTGGTCTTTCATACCATCCATATTTTGGGGTTAATGCTACCAATTTATCTTAGTGTCGCCGACATCTTCAAGAGAAGTCATTCACTTGAGAAACCACCATCCAGTTAATGTCTCATCCATTGTAATACCTCCAATCTTCATTTTTTTCATGACTGCCATTCCTAAACCTTATGTCATCAATTCATTTTCACCTCCAGAAATCATTTTCTTCATTTCGTGTCGTAGACGTGGTATACATCAAGGCCCTCCTATAACGAGTCACTACTTGTCAACGTGAGCTCATTATCCAAGAAGTTGACTTAGAAACAACCCTTTTAGTGCTTTGAAGCTTGCATACATCAATGGCACGTTTCTCACTTCCGGCAATAGGTTGACATCAATGGCCTTCAACTGAAAGATTTTGTGTGGTGCTCGACATCGGATCATATATTCACACCATGTGAATTGCACTGTAGTACCTTGAGGGTCATTATCATTATCAGTGATTCCTCTCGCGTCTATTAATAGCTGACATCATTAGCTGGTAATGAGGCGATGTCGTTCAATGTTCGACTTCTCAACATCTCTTCACATGGATTGACTTGTACATCGAGTGAAGATTGAACGAGTTTGAAGACCCTGGATCTAGTTTCATCCATCCAGATTGCGATATATTCAACGACATAAAAACATCAAATATATAAAGGCTCTACACAGATGGTCATCCTAACCGTGGATGATGACTCTATATCTGAAGAATCACCAATCTGTATCTGCAGATGACTATCTCATCTACGTACATGAAATGAATTTATAAAGCTAAGCATGGGAATGCCTCCCTCAACTAGATCATGAAATTATAGTATGATGATGTATTTTATTGTATCTTATGTAGGTCACCTTCCAGTTCGAAAATTTGGATCCTCATGATAAAGCATTTCACCCAACATTAATATTCATGACTTCATGCTCTAGGGGGAAACTATTATAGACATATTTGGGCACATCAACGCGAAACTTATATGTCAATAAACTATGGCTCGTCAACCCCTAAAAGAGTTTTTTCATGCCATAAAGGAACATAGTCATCTGAATACATCATTCCCCAAAAGTTTCACCTGAGAAACCATCCCAAAATGGCCTAAATTAAACCATACTGACTGCTCCACTAGCATAGTGTGATCCATATTGAGTGGTACAGTGCCAGGGTGTGATGCATACTAATTAGGCCTTCTGTAGGGTGCGATGGACGAGGATGGATAAATATCTGAGACAGTTTTCTAGGTGGTTGCTCATGGAATCTTCTAGAAACTTCGCTTGTGCCACTTGCCTCTTGGAATTTTCCCAAGGATGAATAAGGGATAGAAGAAATCTCCAAATGGAACCGATTGTAACAAGTGGAATGTCACTAAAAAAACCCCATGGATGACTCACACCCTTGCACACATCTATAAATGGATCTCCAATTCAAGAGATATAGGGGCTGGAATATTGTGAATTACAAGGAAGTGCGGATAGCTTGTAATTAAGGAAGGAGCATTGTAGTTTTGGTGTGATATTGCTATTTCATGAGGTGAAGAGGGATTGAAGCTGGGAGGATGATGCTGGATCAAACAACTGGGTTGTAATTCTCCCTTCTATTAATAAAGTTCTTTAAGTTTTCTTCCATATGATTGTGCAATTGTGACTGTTATCATTTGTGAATGCTATCATTTGTTCATTATATATTTTATTTTGTAATGTTTATTTTGTAATGTTTATGTTGTAATAGATCAGGATGGTTTGATGGTTATTCGTTGTTGTACTTGTGTAGGTACTCTCCAGGCATGTTAGGTACGGGGAGGAGTTGCAGGATCTGTCAAAGGGTAGAGAGATAAAGTAAGGGATTAAGCAGAAGTTCTGGATTGGTTCCATTATCTTTCTCTTATCTGTTACACATAGAAGAAGTCATCGAATTTCTTTAAACTATTGTTTGTAGGATAGCTACCAAACGTAGAGGGATAACATTCTTTAGGAATACTAGTTTTTCTAGAAACAGGAATGTTGAACTACAATCCCATGACTACCTTGATGGAGCTTAACTTTTAGAAGTTATGTGGTAGTGATGCCAAACCAATTATGGGAAAAGCGTCTAAGTTCCATAAACTCATTCGCATTGATTTTCTTGGTGAACTTTTGTTCGGATATATTCTTTGCAGTTAGCATGTTGGGCTCATATTTTGGTTAAGCTTCACTATATTAGTGTGAAGAATATTCTTGGAAATATGAAGTTGCATGATTATTCGAATGTTGACTGAGAAGGTAGTGTCAAGAACATTTCTCAGTGCTAATTCTCTTTGGGTTCTGCTCAATATCCTGGATGAGTAGGAAGCAAAAGATAGTTGCTTTGAGCACCGTTGAGACTGAATACACAGATATGAGTATGATCTCATGTGAAGCTACCTGGTTGTGGAATCTCTTTAGTGAGTTATTTATATACATGATGGATACCATTGTCATCTTCTATGTCAACCACGGGGGATTCAGTTGTTCAAGAATCCCATATTTTATGCTTGTTCCAGTATATAGACATCAGATACTACTTTATTCATGATATGGTACGTCGATGAGAAAGGAGGCTCTATCGCATTGATACTAATGTACAGGTGACAGACATTCTGTCAAAGCCATGGGGAAAGGTCAAATTTGTGACCTTCTCAAATGACTTTGAGTCATTGAGAGACCTTCTTATGACGGTCCTGCATGATGCATGCCTTGAGCTCTGGGATCTCCAGGGCAATTGGGTACTTCTTGGAGAAACAAGTGATGATAGGGTGACTCACCCTCCCTTAATGGTGCATTGTGTACAGGGCATATGGCTCAGCCTTCCCCTGTGATACGTCATGGCAGCTTAGGGATAGGATGAATGGATCTCGTGTCAAGGCATCTTACCCATGGAGTCTAGGACTCATGGGAAGTACCTCTCATATGGTCAATGAGTATTGAAATGGGGTTAGGTACCATAGTATTATTATCGATGGACACATCATTTTATCTACCCTACTCCCTATGCTCGGATGACCTCCATTGATCTAGGATTAGTATGAGTGGCTTGAGACGCTCTCTTTTCATATTGATCTTAGATCAATGGGACTCACTTTGGATCAATAAGAGTAATATGAATCACTCTCTTGGAACCGATCTAACATCTGTAAGAGTGGTATGACACACTCTCTTCATATGGAAATGAATTTGGGTCAGTTGAGAATGGTATCAGACATTCTCGATCAATTCTTCTTATTCATGGTTCAGCAGAGTAGAGTAGAGAAGATCTTAGCAGAGCAAAGCAGAGCTAGAGTAGAGTAAAGCAGTGCTGGGAACTGCTGGAAGAGATAGTACGGTCAAACAGATAGATCAATGGTTGCAGTTCTCCCTAGTTAAGAGGGAGTGTTAAAATTGGAAAATAGGGCGAATTAGCATGTGGGTCATCTTATTTATGGTAGCTGATATTTTTGTTAGATCCCTCTCATCGAGAGGTGTAGTATTGATTTGAATATCATTCGATTATGATAAGTATTCATGGAGTTATGAATTTATTTATGTTAATAAACAATTCGTCAAGGTCAGAAAACAACCAAATAAAGCCCACAAGTGCTTAATGTTTTAGTATAAAAGGAGGTGAATTGATAATAATTTCCACACACACCTCTCTATAGATTTCACTCCACTTGTCTTGGGTTTTAGTGGAAGAGAGATCTAGGAGGAGGCTAACCTAGTTGCAGTCTGCCCTAACTAAGCAGACGCAGTCAAGCTAGAAAGGAGGAGCCTGAAGTGAACAAAGTTCCTTCTACAAATTAATTACTCCAGAAGACTTGGAATATGAAATTATCCATTGAGGATAAAAAATATATATTAAATATGTATGAATAAGAATGATACATGAATGATTTACAATGAGAATGAGAGGCTTGCTTATATATCAAGCAAGTGTCTCTTCATGAAGAGTCATGTTTTAATTAGACATGCCTCTTCAACCTAATTACTACATAACTAAAAGTTATTTATGCTGATTATCATTTATATTATTTTACATGATTTATATATATTTTATTCATTACATTGCCTCCTTCCTAAAAAATCTTTGTCCTCAAAGCTTGTCGATGACAAAAGGCTTGACCTCTTTTTCGGCTTCGAACGTCGTTCTGTCTTGGAATAGTCATCTTTGTCGATACAAGCTGATATGATCTTCTTAGTGAAAAATAGAATTGTCGTACTAAGAATTGATCAGAACATCCGAGATCAATTTTCTGTGGAATATTCTGAACATTGGAATTTTGTAATGACTTGTATGCATAAGACTAGATTGAGGCTATATCACTACTATATGGAACATCAATTTGTTGTTTCTGGTCTGAATGGTACTGATACGTAGCATGGTTTATTCATCTGTTCTCATGTTTCAGATGCCGATATGGAATTTTTTTGTTTGATTTCTCCTTACTAGGCATCTGCCAATTTTTATATTTTCTTCTGGCAAAGATATTGTTGAGATGGTTACAGAACATTCGCTTGAGATGTTCATTGTCTAAACTGCAACATCTACGTGTGTCATTTCTTCAACTGACTTGTCTTCTTAAGTTGTAATATTCACTGGATCGGTATTTGTTGTTTTATCATCAACTTGAATTCCTACATTTGATACTTCTTTCTCGATAAATTGTTGTACCTTGTTTTCCAATGACTTCTTATCCTTCTTAGATTTCTTAATTTGCGTCAATAATTTTTCACTATGGTTTCTAAGTCAAGAAACTTCTTCATTTTTGTCAACATTGATTTTATTAATTTAATTTTGAATATTTTCTAATACTTTTTTACCTTCTTGAGAAATTACTTTTGAAATATCTCAGATATATTCTAGTGTTACTGAGTTTGGTTCCAGTGTAAAATCTTGGAGCGTTATTTTCTTGTATTTAGAATAAAGGAACCTAGAGTTTCCATCCATGGTGATCCCAAAACAATTTCACTATCATTAGAATATAAGGTTTTCACGGTGAATTGTGAGGTAAAAGTGTAATCTCCAATACTTAGGGGTAGATTGCTTACATCATATTGTTTGTCATATTCGCCAAGAGTATTCTTTTCAACTATATTTGATTTAGGAATCACCAATTGGTTAGCACATTTACGACTAATATAATTAATTTTTTCAGTAGGACTGATAGTGATTATGATATCTCTTCCTACGAGTGATCCTTCGATTTTAAATAATGTATCAACACTTTTACTAAAGGTTTTAGGAAACCTTTCATTACTAGTCTCCATTTTACTCTTTAAATATAAAATACCTTTTCAAATCACTCCCAATATTATCTCTTTAATTCCTACTAAAATAATTTCCATCTCTTAATGGAAGACAATCTAGCTAAATATATATATTATATATATATAATATATATAAGAGGATATATATCCAAATATTATCTTCTTCTTCTCTTTTACACTCTTAGAATTAATGTTTTAATATAAAGTAGAACTTTTTTTAATATATATAATCATAAATTTAATTATATATATAATTTTAATTTATATTATTATCAATAAATTATATTAGAATAAAATATATATATTACTTTTTGAGACCCGCCTTTTTCCTTATATGAACTATATAAGGCTTATATAGTATCCTTTTTATAAATATAATATAGATTTTTTTCTCAAAAAATTTGGATGAGACATGACTGTTGGTACGGTCTACCAAATATTTAGATTTGATCAATTAAAATTATTTAGATCACACCTTTTTTCTCCAATGTCATCAAAATATCCTTTACTTTTAAAATACCATGGGAAATTACAATGGGTTGTTTCTAAAACGAAGGGCTTCTCCACGTAAGAAGTTTTAAATATCACTTGGTATGAGATTTTATATCCCTTTTGTTTTTTATTTTACTTTTAAAATACCTTGGACTATTAGCATGGGTTTTTTTTAAAACCTCCATTAAAATGTTCTCCACGTAAAAAGTAAAACATATTGCTTTTGTTTTTTGTTTTTTTTTTGTTTTTCTTTTAACTTTTTAAAATACCATGGGCAATTACCATGGGTTGTTTTTAAAACCACGAGCTTCTCCACGTAAAAATGTTTTAAATATACTTGGTATAATATTTTGTATCCATTTTGTTTTTTCTTTTACTTTTACTTTTTCTTTCTTTTCTTAATTAACAAAATTTATTTTTTTTATTTTATTTTATTTTTATTTTTTATGGCCATGGCTATGAAAATTGAAGAAAATGAGAAAACTTCCCAAATATTGAGCAAAATGCTTCGATTATGCAGCAACAAGATTGAAAATTTTCGATAGTCGAAGACCTAGTGATCAACCCAATGCAGCTCTGATACCAAATGAAGTGAATAAAGTTTCTTCTACAAATTAATTACTTGAGGAGACCTGAATTATGAAATTATCCATTAAGGATATAAATATTATATTAAATATGTATGAATAAGGATGATACATGAATGATTTACAATGAGAACAAGAGGCTTGCTTATATATCAAACAAGTGTCTCTATATAAAGAGTCATGTCTTAATTAGACATGCATCTTCAACCTAATTACTACTTAACTAATAATTATTTATGCTTATTATCATTTATATTATTTTACATCATTTCTATATATTTTATTCATTACAGAGCCCTAACCTATAAATTGATCTTTATGTAGTATAGAAGGAGAGCTATAACCCTATATGCTCATTCCTACTAAGATGTAGTAAAGGAGGATAACAAATTAATGGCTAAACGTTGTTTGTTTAGGGCCTATTTTATAGTGAAGGTTGGCTGAGTTCCCTTGCTGGAAGAGCGCAGTCATAGAACTAATTTGTGGGCACTTTGGAAGGATGCAGATCCATAGAAGGGTAGCTACTACCCTACATAGTCTTGTTGTAGGGTACCGCTATAATTACAAGGAGGTTGAAGTTGTCAAATAGGGCTAGATTTCCAAGAACCATAGCAAGGAGGCTCAACCTCCTGAAAAAGTGCAAACACACTTCTTAACAATAGATCTAGGCAGAATTAAGGGCAGGATATTGGACTGTAATTATGCCCTTACTAGGCCTACGTGGCAGCATAGGAGTGGACCTCGAACAATGAGTGAGTACATAGATGTACGGTATTTTGGTAGCTAGATAAATCGAACACCTAAGCATGGTGCTTGGTGTAGCAGACACTGGGACAATAAGCAAGCAGAGGAGAAACAATGGATGACTGACATGGCAACAAAGGCACAATTGCAACAACTGAACCTGTGGTAGCAAGACTACAATTGGGACATCAACTAAGACATGGTACTGAAGCCATAATTGGAACAGATGCAATTGTGGTAGCAAGACTATAATTGTGACAATAGGTAAGACATGGCGGCAAAGGCACAATAGGACATAAACTATGACATGGCAATAAAGGCTACAATAGGACAACAGAAAAGGCATGGTGTTGTAAACTCATTGGTCAGTAGCAAGGTGTAACTATGGCACATGGGACAGTTTTGGTAGTATGGTGTAGTTATGGCACACTAGATAGTTGTGGTAGCATGGTGCAACAATGGCGCATGGGACAACAATGGTAGCATAAGGTGCAACAATACGATGAGTGTAGCATGGTCATGAGGTCCAACATTGTGATGATGGCTACAACATGGTGCTGAATGGTGAGGTGAAGCATGATGATGAGATGCGACATAATGATAGGTGAAGGTGTCATCTCGGAGAATCAGTTGAAGTAGCATGTCTTCAACTGATCTCATTTATCATCTTCTTAGATATGATATGTTCTCCTCTCTAGATAGGTCAAAGTGTTGACTTCCACTGTAAATGTACTCTCTCTCTCTCTCTCTCTCTCTCTGTGCTGAGCTATTGAAGAACATATAAGAAGAATTGATCAAGGGTTTCCCCACATTGGGGTTTTTCCCATGCAACGCCACATCTTGTGTCCTCTTGTCTTGGCTTGTCTTCTATGATTTATTTTTATGTTCTATTCGTAGTTTACTTTAATACTGACGTGATTGCTAATCTAGAAAAGGTATTGAGCTAGGTGTAAAAATTGAAATAAATTTCCCTAAGCACAGAAGATACCTAAAAGTAACAAGTTTTGTATATATGGAGCATTGTTTTCCTCTTTAACTTCAACTTGAATTTTAACATAAATAACTTAACCCTCAATATCAAGACTCAAAATCCTATTTTTTCCATGTCCTCCTAAATTCAACACTCACACAACTAAGTTGACAAACCTTAACCATATATACACCTCTCTAACCCATGAATAAGCTATTAAAAAGCTATTAAGAAGATAAACCTCTATTTATCGACGTTTGCCTTTATAATTATTGGTGTTTCATACATGTTGGTATACTTTTATAAACATCAAAACATTTATCACATGATACATTTCACATTTTCAAAGATAAAAACAACTATAAAAGTTAACTAAATCATACCTTTATTTTAAATTATTATTATTCTTAACCATGGGGATTGACCAAAACTTTACCATGTAATCCTTAATTCGTAAATACGCTTTTTTATATTGTCATGGGCCAATTTGATGGCTTAGTAATGCGAAACATTTATATCATGATACATTGCACATTGTCAAAGATATAAACAAGGATAAAAATTAACTAAATTATAACTATATTTTAAATTATTATTATCCTTAACCATGGGAGGTTGACCAACATTTTACTATCTAAATCCTTAATTTGTGAATAGGCTTTTTTATTATATCATGGGTCAATTCCATGGCTTAGTAATGCTCACTTTACTCTAAAATGCATATTTTGTAAATAGTCTTTATTACAATAACATGGACTACTATAATGACTTAGTAATACCACATACCCAAAAAACCAAAAATAATATTCACACTAACTTTTTTCAATTAATTGATTTAATTAAAATGGAATTATTAAATCTAAAATAATAATCATCAATCCTTAAACTAATATTCTAAAAACCCTTTTCTAAGTAAAGTGTATTTTTTTGTAATTTTTTCCTCCCTAAAAATCGAGGCACATTAGATCACATCTCATGGGCCAAACTAGCAAAGCCTAAACTCGAGTTCATCCTTGAGAATTGACCCCATGACCTATCCAAGAACATTAGATGACATCTAATGCGCTAAACTAGCAAAGCCTAAGCTCGAGTTCATCCCCAGGAATTTACCCCATGACCTTTTAATCATGGATGTACTTTGCAATGGGAACAAGAGCAATTAAGCTATCCCATAACATAGTAAGGTTTAATGTTATATTTACGGTTTTTTAATTATAATTAATTTTGTTGAGTATTATTTAAGGGCAATCTTTTGGAAAGTTTTCCAGCTTATTTCCCGATATAATATGTCTAAACCTGATCTTCACAATTGAAGTGCCTCGAGGGTTTTTGGAGATGAATAATAAACATATGTATTGAAAAAACCAATTTAAACAAAAAATATCAAGATTTGGTCCCAATTATTTTTGCAAGTTGGAAACTCCAAAAAATCTCACTTAAAGCCTACTTCTAATTTCATTAATAAAATAAAAAAATAATTTACATTTATCAATAGAAAAAATAATTATAGTTTTTTGTATCTTATTAATAAAAACTATAAATTATTCTTCAATTATAAATAGTAAAAATATGATTTGTAAATCTTTAAGTCCAATCATTTTTATTTTTCCTTAATCACTTGATTTTCTTGTTGTATAAAGTATTTCACATTTTCAGATATCTTCATACATGTGTGATAAACAAAAAAACATTTATGTCTATGATTCATAATTTCACAATGTCAACAATAAAAACAAGGATAAAAATGAGTTGTCATAACTTTATTTTAAATGATTAGTATTGTTAACCATAGGGATTAGCTAACACTTTAGAATATAAATCCTTAATTTGTGAATAGGATTTGCTCTAATGTAATGAGCCAATTTCATGACTTGGTCATGCCAAGCATTTGTCTAATAGTATATTTCAAATTGTTAAAAATAAAAACAAGGATAAAAATTAACCAAATCATAAGTATATTTTAAATTGTTATTATTCTTAAAGATGGAGATTCACAACACTTTACCATGTAAATATTTAATTAAAAGTATAGAAATGGTATAGTTACATTTAAAATAAATGTCAATAACAATAATCAGCTCACTTTACTATGAAATGCATAATTAGTAAATAGTCTTTATTACAATAACATGGAATACTCTAACCACTTAGTAATACCACATAACTAAAAACCATAACTAATGTTCACATTACGTTTTTCTAATAACTGATTTAATTAAAATAAAATAAATTACATTTAAAAATATAAATATCAATAATAACTAAATTCTAAACACCTTGTCCCAAAATAAATAAACCTATTATACTATTAATTAAAGCAATACTTTAAATCCCAGTAATAAAAAAATTAAAAAAAAACCTTATAATACGTTGTAATTAAATCATTTTTCTGATAAGTTTTTTTTTTTTTTTAAATAGAAATATCTCTTAAATCTAGTAAATCACATACCTAAAAAATTTAAATTATAACTATTAATTCTTTATTAATAAAAAATATGAATAGTTACTTAATCATTAATTAAAAAAAATGAACACGAAACATTTATATTACTTCCTAGTTCCAAATCCATGACGAGTTAAAGTTAACTTTCAAAACCTCCATATTGGGACTCAAACATTAAAATCCCTTCTCGATGCCTAGTCCTAAATGATATATTCCATTTCCATAATGTGGAGATTCTAACTATCCATCGTGGTATTTAGTGTCTTTGGATCTATAAGAGAAGTTCGCATATTGAATGCACAAACACTGAAGAACAAGGAAACCTGTGGATGTTGATTGAGGTGGGATCTGCGAGATAGAGGCTCGTATTACTGTTGAAGGGCCAAATGCCAACATTATAGGAGGAGGATTAACAACAACTTGGGTCTGCAATAAAAGAAGTCCCGACGGAATGAAAAACTTGATCCATATCGGAATGTTTCGGACAATAGAGATGGCTGCCACAATTAGTACTGCTTCAGTTTCATCGATGTCTTCGAATAGAAGTGGTAGCATAGGAGTGGACCTCGAATAGTGACCTAGTACATACGTGCATGATATGTTGTCAGATAGATAAATGGAACAACTAGGCATGGTACTTGGTGCAACAAATAGTGGAAAAACAAGTAATCAAAGGAGAAACAATAGATGGCTGACATGGCAGCAAAGGCACAGTTGGAACCATTGTAATTGTTGAAGAAAGGTTACAATTGGAACAATAGTCAAGACATGGCAGTAAAGGCACGATTGGAACAATTGCAATTTTGGTAGCAAGGCTACAATTGGGACAATAACTAAGACATGGCAGTGAAGGCACAATAGGACAACAAAGGCATGGTGGTACAAACTCATTGGATAGTAGCAAGGTGCAACTATGGCACATGGGACAGTTGTGGTAGCATGGTGCAATAATGGCACATAGGACAATAATTGAAACATAAGGTGCATCAAAATGATGACTGCAGCATGGTCATGAGGTCCAACACTGTGATGATGGCTACAGCATGATGCAGAACATTGAGCTGTAGGATGATGACGAGATGCAACACAATGATAGGTGAAGGAGTCACCTTGGAGAATCAGTTGAAGCAACATCTTTTCAAGCGATCTCATGTATCATCTTCTTAGATATGATCTATGCTCTTATCTAGATAATTCATAGTGTTGAATTCTCTTGTAAATATATTATCTCTCTGTCCCTCTCTTTGTTGTATAATTGAAGAACATATAAGAAGAACTGATCCAGGGTTTCCCACATTGGCGTTTGTCCTTCGCTAGCACCACATCTTGTGTCCCATTGTCTTGGCTTGTCTTATGTGATTTATGTTTATGTTCCATCTACAATTTACTTTAATACTAATGTGATTTCTAATTTGGAAAAGAGATTGAGCTAACTATGAAAATTGAAATAAATTTCTCTAAGCATAGAACATACCTAAAATTAACATGGTATTTGACTTGAGGTGAAGACAAAGCCCAAGCAAGAGTGAAAGAGAAATCACTGAAGATAGTTGGGAAAGGAAAAAAAGGATCAATGTATCCCTCATCCGTCTCAAATGCACCAACAGTGAAGTTGAAGCAGACAATGTTATCAGAATGGTGCAGCAGAAGCATATGATGACCTACCTAAAGATCACTTCATTGGGAAGTCTGAATGTAAGGTTGGAAGGAAAGATAGATGTCTTGTTTGTAATAAGTCTAGTAATTATACGAAGGAGTGTCTAAATGGTAGGGACACATCACTTGATGATAAAAATCATTCCACGAACATCTTCAATGATCAAACGAATGACAGATAACGCAAGTCATCAAGGAAATGATTGAATCTTTAAAGAAAGTAAGGAGCCCTAGGTATGAAGAATCAGATGTTGTTTTTGATAATATAATGAATCTTTATCTTGTATTGGCCCTCTCCTTCAAACTCTTTGGGACTCTGGCTTATTGATTGTAGTGCTTCAAGGTAATTCAACCGATGGAAGGGTGTTCTCTCTAAATTGGTAGAGATGGAAGCAATCATGGGATTATACTTGGAGTCAATGCCACCCATCTCGGAAAGGGTGTAGGGAATGTTGCCCGTCAATTGAATGAGGGCTCATTTACACGAATCTCTTTTATGTACCTAATTGTAACAAGAAACTCATGTCCATTCCAATAATGGAAATCAAAGGTTTCTGGGTGGCATTCATCGATGGAAAGGTACGTGTTTGAAAATAGAATTTTCAAAGGTGCTTTTACTTATTGGTTTGTTAACACCCAGGTTGTTCCCTATGACTCCCAAGGGAATACGGCCGGGGTAACTACTAACCAATCTTTGGATTACAGCTTCTAGCCTAGCTGTAATCAGGGAGGGCTCTCTCTGTAAAGTTTGTCACTGTATTAATTGAGTTTTAGGCTAGTTATGAAGTAAAGGTTTGTTTGTTTGTTTTTACAATAGAAGAGTAACAGAATAGATATCAACAGATTTCTTACATCCAGAGTCCAACCCCTGCTAAAAAATGCGAGGGGGAATATATAGAAGTCTATTACAAAATATCTTAGGCATTGAGTCATCTGAGAGGGAAGATATCTTCCTTTACTCGTACAGGGCTTGCAGATGAGAAGTTATTACAATCTTAATTGAATTATAAAGGCTCTTAACTCCTGTCAGAGCAATTTTGACCTTTGGGGCTCACGGAGTCGGTTGAGCGCTTTGACATAACTGTTGAATGACGTGTTTGTGCAGCTGTAACTTCCTGTGTCTTCTCGGCCCTGTCACCTGTGAGTGCTGATGCTGTTGTTGTGGCTGAGTACCTGTGTTGAGTTGGCTCAGCCTCTGCCTTTGTACCTGCTGATGTGTCTTTTGTCCTACTGTGTACGAGATTCAAAATATTTTCAAAGGCAAAATCACAATTACTGACTTTGGTTTAGCAGTAATCGTATCAACTCTTCCCATGTCTCTGTTGAAGGCAACTAATGTTTCAAAATTGACCCCATGGTCTCATTAGCCTCTGTATATTTATAAAAATGAGGGGGCTCATCAAATAAATGTGCTATTTCATTCCTAATAAAAAATAGATTATCTACTCTATCAAAAAGAATCTGCCCTGTTACTGGGCTTGCTTCTGATGATGCACTAGATGCCTCTGAAATCTGTGTTGCTGCAAAATTGTTTACTCTCTTGACATACTTCTCATGGGAGAGTAATTTTCCTGATGGATCCAATGGGCTAGGGAGCCCCCTGTTCTGCAAAGCCATAAACCTGTTCTGAAATTTATTAATATTAGCTTGCATGTCCTGGGTTCTTCTTTCGAGGGTCTAAATCAGGTTTCTCAGTGTCAGGAGTCTTCTGATTAGGGAGATGGTCTCTGTTTTGTTTTCAATCCCCATTCTTACCAGCTGGGAGCTTTTCCTGTAGTTCAGCACGTCTATCATCTTAGTGGCAATCTCAAGCATGCTGCCTAGAGATGCCCTTGCCCTCTGCATTTCTTTATGTGCTTTTCCAATGAGTGCTACTTGCTCATATATAGCCTCAATATACTCCCATTGGTTTGTTATAGACTGGCCAATGTTGCCCCAGATGACCCTCTTAAGCTCTGATGTGACTTTATCCTGTGTGAGCTCTTTTTCCAGCTCAGCAATCCTCTTCTTGAGGGCCTTTACCTCCCTCTCTCTCTCAGCCACATTTTGTTTTGATTTGTCATATTTCTCATTTTTTTTTGCCAAACTGTCCTGGGCTTGGCTCAGCTCAGACATCTGGGACTCCAGTACCTGTATATCTTTCCTCAACTTCTGCATGTCCATGCTTTCAGCCTGCTCTGTTGTTGGTGCTGAGGTGGTTGGTGCTGAGGTATCTGGGGCTTCTTGCTGCACTTGTTGGCTGGGAGGGGCAGTGTCTTGAGGGGTTTCCTCAATGTTTATTGTTTCTGGAGGTGGCTGTGAGGTTTTCCCTGCCTCCTTCTGTTGCAATGCTGCTTCTAGTGTGGCTTCTGGCTCCTGCAGCTTTTCTTGCATTTGAATGAGCTCCTTGTATAATGTCATTAGAAGGGAAGCTGCATCCTTTTCCTACTCTGCTGGGAAACCTCATCCGTTTGTGGGTGAAGAGTTGGTGGGATTTTCAATTTCTTTTTTATTGCTGCCATATCAGCATCCCTTAGCTTGAGGACTTCTTGCACAGCCTTAACATCATTGGGATCATGCCCAAACTCTATTATAATCTCCTCCAAGGCTTTGATCCTATTATCCTTAGCTTGAGAGGAAGCCTTTTCCAACTCAAGCTGTGCAGCAGTATTTTTCAGGCTATTTTGCAGTCTGTACTTGACCAAGGTCTTATCAGCCAAGGTGGCATAGACCATCTCACCCGTCTATTTATGGAGCTCAATCTGATCCATTGGGTGGATGTCTTTAGATAGGACCTCCAGAATCGTCCTGATGTAGTCTGCAGCTGTTTGTGGTTGCTGCACTATTGGTGTGAAGTGGTTCATTGTCATCTTTCCCTCCTGCACATCAAAAGCAGACATGAGCCTTTGTTGGTTTGCAGGAGCCATGTTCAGCAGGTGATTGTAGAGCTGAATCTTTATTGGTTCACTCCTTCTCTTGGCATCTTTGGACTGTTGTTTAATGCTTGTTCCTGTTCCCTTCTTCTGTGCTGAGGAGCTCACTTCTCCTAATGCTGCCCTGTCTTGCTCCTGTTGCAAGGAGCTGTCAGAGGCTTCCATGCTTGGCATTTCCTCTTCTGAGAAGGGATTTAATCTTTGTCTCTTCTCTGGCGATTCAGTGAGGGGAGTCTCCCTTTCTCTTTTTCTGCTGACGTCCTCCCTTTGAGGGGTTTGGAGGACGGAGGAGTCAACCCTAGAATCCTGCCTTGGAGGTGCCATTGGTGTTGTCTGTTCTCTGGTGGCCATTTGGGCCTCTGCTGTTTGTTTCTGCTGACCCTGTTGGTCTTTTTACTGCTGTTCTTGCTGGGGTTGCTGCTCTTGACCCTGTTGGCCCTGTGGTTCTTCCATGACCTTTTCCTTGCCCTTGGTCTGCTCTTGGTCTGTGGTTTGCACTGCCTCTTGCTGTGTTGTAGAAGATGAAGCAGCTGCTCCTGCTTGAGGCTTTGGCAGAGTAAATACCTGAGAAGGAGATTGTAAGTCGGCCATTTTCAATAAATGCCTTCTAGCTCTTTCAACTAGTTCTTCCTGAGTGATTGGCTCTTCGAGTGTGTTTCTTCTCCATTTTGGTTTGTTGGCGTGTCTTCGAATGTGGAGCATGCTCACATGCTCATAGCTGGAGAGTTTGTTTTTCTGCCTTCTCAAGGATATGGAATTGTTAGGGTCATAGGGCTTCCAAAGGAAGCTTTGTTCTAGGCTAGGGCCTTCTAGCCTCCTGTCAGCATCTCTCCATCCTTCTCTTTTGTTTAGGACAAAGTGGCCAAGCTGATTTCTTACTTTAAGCTGTGCCTTCTTGCCCTTGCCTGCAAAGTGCACCATATCGGCATTGCCAAATTGCCTGAAATATTCTAAGGCAAATAGTCTCATAGGCACATACCTGGGCAATTTGTATGGGCACAACTCACACCCATATATTCTGATCACAGTAAAGTGTTGGTAAAAGTACCAATCCCCTATGCTGTATGCACTGGATAGCTGCAGAATCCTCTGCATCTCATCAGACAGTCTTGGAGGGGGTGAGGTTAAGAAGAGAGACATAGCTGGATGGATGAACATGTCTATGAACTCAGAGTATGTGTATGGAGAGTATGTGAGGAGGTGGAAGACTGAGGTCCAGTACACCACTGACCTTGGATTGCCTGCTGTATCAGTTCTCTTGATCTCAAAAGAGAACTTCTCATGTTGGTAATACAGGATGAGGTGGTAAATGTATGAGGTGTATCTAAACACCTTCTCTATGGACAAGTGTAAAAATTGCTCATGTATCTTGTCTGAGATGTATGTAGCATAATCATAACAAATAGGAGTCTTTCCGAGAGAAAACATTGTCATCATCACTAATACAGTTTCCTCAATAAACTCTAGTGACTTGTACCCCAAAACTGAGCTAATCATGTATGCCAGGTCCATACCCAGTTGATTTAGGTAGCCATAAAAAATGGGAGGGTGCAGCACTGTGTCAGAGTTTGTGATGAATAGCTGATTTAGCTTCAGGATCTATGCTTCTGTCAATATCTTGTCTCCTTGGTTGATCAAGTCCAGCAGGGACAAGGGGACCAGCTCCTTCTGGGTCTTGAACTGGAGCATTTCCCTGATGGCCTTAGGGGTTATGTAAAATACTACTGCACCTTTAGGGTCAAGCACAACCCTCTGCATGGGGTCATAGAAGACAGCACATAAGTGAATCAGGTCAGGGAACTGGTTGACCTAAGGGAGCTTGAAAATTGGGAGGGAGGACTCCCAGATGCCTAGAATATCTGTACCATATTTATGTCTGGCTTTGAGCTCATTTAACAGATTAATGTGGAACTTGCATTTAGATGGGCTGTCCTCTGAGATTTGGTAGTCTAGGTCTGCCAAATCCTGCCACTCCAGCTCTCTCTGGGGGGGCATTCAGGGGAGTGACATTGAGGGCCACTGATGCTATTGGAGTGTCCATGTTTGTTTGGATGCTGCTTAACAAATAAGACCAGGACTGCCCGAGAAAGGAAGATTTTTGAGGAATGCAGGGTAGCAGGGTAGGTTTACAGCAAAATAGAATACTGTTTGGCTCTCTGAGAAGGCTATTTACAGTGTTTAGCAGACCCCTTTTTGATAATTAGAAGCAGGTTATGGACTTCGGTTCACGACTGTGCGAACGAAGAAAGGGTTTTTACTAAAAATTCAGTCTGAAATGGCTCTGCCAGTGAAATTTGACCGTTAATTCTTCAAGGGGGAGCTGGGTATGCGTGGTCTTATGGTAAATTCTTAAGTTTCTGCTGCGTTTCAGGTGTTTTTAGAATTTACAGTGAAAAAACCAGGTTTGCAGGGAGGTTCACGGACAAATACCTGTTTAATGGATTCCTTGGGTCGGAACAGCAGTTGGGTGCACGCTCTGACACTCTGTGGTTGGTCTGGACTTGGTTGGCGAATTGTTTGTTGTAACGCGCATGCAGAGAGAGTAGAGGTGTTTTTTCAAAAATTTCTAAAAAACACGTAAATTTGTCAAAATATGGCTTTTTTGGCTTATTGGCACGCTTTTTAAATGATGTCAGCATGACGTCAGCAAGTGGGTCCGAGTCAGATGACGTCAGCAGGACGTCATCAAGTGACGTGGTGGCCTAAGACTGGTCCACGGGGGTGGTGAGGTGGTGGCCAGGTGGACGAACGGAGGACAGGGTGCGCGGTCATGGCGCTGACATAGGCGACAACAGGATTGTGACGCAGGCAGACAGGTGTCTTCATATCGGGCCCCCTGCTATACGGCAAGGAATCTGTCAGAGGGGGCTTCGATGGACTTTGGGAGCGACGCATGGATCCGCGTGACATCATCGTCTGACAGATATCGGACGTCGAGGCCCCTCCGAAATCCACGATGACTGTTGGATTTAAGGCGCGAGATCTGACGGCTGTCGGGCAGGGGATATGCGCGGAAGATATTTTCAATGGTGGTTATCTGTCGGGCATCGGGCCCTTCCGAAATCCACGATGACCGTAGATCTGGAAAGGCTTGATCGGACGGATATCGGGCCAGCAAACTGCACGGAGGATATGGCCAACAGGCGGTTTAAAATAATCATATTTATTGGTAACTGTGCCTGGCGGGACCCTTCGGGTTATTTAACAGATTTCAATGGTTTTCCAAGGTTTCTTTTATAAAATTGAATATACCCGAGGACTTTTAGAATAAGGCGGAAACAAAGGTTTCTCATGAAATTTTTCGCATAAGGCATATGAAGGGCAAAACTTAGGATAGGCGGGTTTTAATGAATTTTCATGAAAAAGGTGCATAATGGCTCCTGACTTTAGGATAGGGAGGGGAAAGTGGATTTCATCATTTTTTAGCCCTTTAGTGGGTGTAAGGGTGCAAAAAAGGGTTTTTTCAAGGGTTTTTAGGCAAAAATGGAGAGTTGGCTAGGTAGATAGGTTCTGATAGAGAAAAGGGGTTAGGCTTGGGTTCTTGAGCTTAACCAGATGTTAATCCAATGCCCTAGTAGTGAAACTTATGGCTATAATGCCAAGGAGGGGATATTTATACATTGTTTAGGGTATATACACCATGGTGTTATCATAGTAGGGAAAGTGAAGGATAGGGAGCTAGATAATAGAGTTAGAGGTTAATATGGGGGGAAAATGTGAATGAGGACCAATACTACTAAGTTTTCTTGGAAACAACTTAGTTTAAAGAGTAGATCAAAATGAAAAGAACTTTACACAAGAAATGTGGCTTCTAAAGGCCATAATAACGAACACAAGACCTTGAGTCTCTCTCATGAATACAACTTGTGAAGGGATGTTAGTAATGAGTGGTAAACCAAGGGAAAAAAGGGAAGTTAGACATGCTCCACTGTGTTGTTTTGCTTGCACTTGGTTAGCAAAGTTGATCTTGGAAGGAACACCACTTCTGCCACCCCATCTACCTACCCAACTATTTTGCCTAGCATTTTTCGTTTCTTCTTGGAGGGTGCACTTGGACTTGCAAACCCCTTGTGTGCCTTTTCTTTTCCATTGGCTTTTTGCTTTGATTTCCTATCTAGCGCTACCCTTATTTCTTCCAAGGCCCCAGATTAAGCAGTTGGGAACCTTAGTTTCTCTGCCTAACTAGTGATCTACCAAGATTAAACAGTTTGGACAGATTTCTTTCTCTATTCTACAACATAAATTGAAAACATGGCATGATCCAGATTACACTGTTGGGTCATCCATCAAAACATTAATGGGCCTGAAGGCATGTACACACCTTGTCCTTCCTTGCAAATATGGAACCTTTGTAGCAACAAAGTAGAGCATATTTGGCACTTGAATTTGCCAATCATGAAATATGAAACCTATTGGTATAGGTATCCAACATGGTTCACGATTGAAAATTCTTATCAAGTTGTAGGATGGTCCATTGGGGACCATGTGAGTTGACATATTTCATATATTGTATCATAGGTCTACTTTATGGGGCCCTACTCGATGTGAGTCAGATGGTGATAGGGATGCCTGAATTCAAGAAGAGCAAGAAGGTACATGTATGAAATGTACTAAAGGAAAATATTACAAGGGGACCACTCCCATCATATAGCAGGTCCACAAGCTTGGAACAATCCAAGTGGTTTTAGATTCAAGATCAGGAATCTCATGTATGTAGGTGGAAGAAATCCCTCCATGTCTTGATGTTGACACCCCAGGCTTAGTTTGAAAGGATTAATAACTATTTGATGAAGCTGAGATTCACTAGGAGTGAAATCGATCCAAACCATTGCTTGAAGGTAGTAGATGATAGACCTCTCATACTAGCACCTTATCATGACGACCTAATTCTCACAGGTACGAAACCTCTCATTTGCAAAACTAAGAGGGAGTTGGATTTCAGATTTGGAATGGAGAACTGCAAGCCTGTGACTACCTCGATGGAGCTTGACTTTCTGAAGTAATGTGGTAGTGATTCAGGACCAAATTTGGGAAAAGCCTCTGAGTTCCATAAACTCATTCACATTGATTTTCTTGGTGAACCTTTTTCCGGACATATTTTTTGTAGATAATTGGGCTCATATTTTGGTTAAGCCTCACTAGATTACTGCCAAGAATATTCTTGGAAATATGAAGTTGCATGATTATTCGAATGTTGACTGGGAAGGGAGTGTGGAGAACACTTCTAAGTGCTGATTCTTTTTGGGTGGTGCTCAATATCTTGGATGAGCAGGAAGCAAAAGAAGGTTGTTTTGAGCACCGATGGGACTGGATACATAGCTATGAGTATGATCTTGTTGAATCTTCCTGGTTGTGAAATCTCTTCAGGGAGTTGTTTATACTCATGACATATACCACCATGATCTTCTGTGTCAATGAGGGAGGACTCGATTGTTGAGGAATCTCGTATTATATTATTGCTCCATTATATAGACATTAGATACTACATTATCTAGGATACGGTACGTTGATGAGAAAGGAGGCTCCATCCCATTGATACTGATATACAGGTTGTAGACATTCTGTCAAAATCCCAGGGAAAGGATAAATTTATGACTTTCTCGAATGACTTCGAGTCGTTGAGAGACCTTCTTATGAGGGTCCTGCATGATGCATGCATTGAGCTCTGGGATCTCCAGGGGGACTGGGGTACTTCTTGGAGCAACAAGCAACCATAGGGTGACTCACCCTCCCCTAATGGTGCATTGCTTATACGGTAAATGGCTCAGCCTTCCCATGTGGTACCCCGTGGCAACTTAGGGACAGGATGAATGGTTCTCTTATTGAGGCCTCCTACCCATGCAGTCAACGACTCATGGGAAGTACCTCTCATCTAGTCAATGAGAACATAAATGGGGTTAGGGACCATAATATTACTATTGACAGACACATCGTTGTATCTACCCTACTCCCTATGGTCAGATGACCTTCACTTATCTGGGATGAGTATAAGTGATTTGAGACACTCTCTTGTCTTATTGATCTCGGATCAATGAAACTCACTTTAAATCATTAAGTGTAATATGACTCACTCTCTTGGAACTGATCTAGAATTGGTAAGAGTAGTATGAAACACTCTTCATATCAAACTGAATTCGGGTCACTAGAAAATGATATGAGACATTCTTGATCAATTCTTCTTCTTCATGGTTTAGTAGAGCATAGCAGAGTAGAGCTTAGCAAATCAGAGCAGAGCCAGAGAAGAGTAGAGCAGTGCAGGGAACTGATGGCAGAGATAGTATGGTAGGATAGATAGATCAATGGATGGAATTCACCCTAGTTGAGAGGGAGTGTTAAAATTGAGAACTAGTGCCAAACTCCTTGTGGGTCATCTTATTTATGATAGTTGATATTTTTCTTAGATCCCTCTCATTGAGAGGTGTAGGATTGATCTAAATATCATTAAATTATGATAAGTATTCATGGAGCTATGAATTCATTTGTGTTAATAAACAACTCGTCAAGGTCACTGAGCAACCAAATAAAATCCACATGTGCTCAACATTTTGGTATAAAAGGAGGTGGCTTGATATTCATTTCCACACACACCTCTCTCTTGATTTCGCTTCACGTTTCTTGGGTTTTAGTGGAAGAGAGATCTACGAGGAGGATGACCTAGTCGCAGTCTCCCCTAATCAAGAAGACAAAATCAACTTAGGAAGAAGGAACCCTAACCTATACATTGATCTCTACATAGTCTAGAAGGAGATGTATAGACCTAGATGCTGGTCCCTAATAAAATTTAGTTAAGGTGGATACAACTTTCCCTAGCTGTAGCATAAGGAGGCTACAACGTGGAATAGGGGGATTTTTTTATGGTTCGAGTTTTCCTAGTGGAGGTTGAGTATGTGGTGTGCTAGGCCAAGCGCTCAAGAGCTAAACATTGTTGGTTTAGGTCTTGTTTCAAGGTGAAGGATGGCCGAGTTCCCTTGCTGGAAGAACACAATCATAGGACTTATTTGAGGGAGCTTTGGAAGGGTGCAGATCCATGGAAGGGTAGTTTCAACCCTACACAGTCTTGTTGTAGGGTACCGCTATAATTACACAGAGGCCGAAGTCATTAAAGAGGGCTAGACTACCTAGAACCACAACAAGGAGGGTTAACCTCCTAAAAAACTGCAACCACACTTCTTAACAATAGATCTACGCATAATTGATGGCAGGATATGGGACTGTAATTATGCGCTAACCAGGTCTACATGGCAGCATAGGGGTGGACCTCGAACAGTGAGCGAGTACATAGATGTATGGTATGTTGGTAGCTAGATATATGGGACACCTAGGCATGGTGCTTGGTCCAACAAATAGTGCGACATCAAGCAAGAAGAGGAGCGACAATCGATGGATGACATTGCAACAAAGGCACAATCAGAAAAACTTCAGTTGTGGTAGCAAGGCTACAATTGGGATATTAGCTAAGACATGGCACCAAAGGCACAATTGGAACAACTGCAATTGTGGTAGCAAGGCTACAATTGGGACAACATCTAAGACATGGAAGCAAAGGCACAATAGCACATCACCTATGACATGGCAACAATGGCACCATAGGAAATCAGCTATGACATGGAAACAAAGGCTACAATAGGACAACAACAAAGGCATGGTGCTGCAAACTCATTGGTGAGTAGCAAGGTGCAACTATGGCACATGGGACAATTGTGGTAACATAGTGCAGTTATCGCACATGGGATAGTTGTGGTAGCATGGTGCAGTAGTGGCACATGGGACAACAGTGGCAACATAAGGTGTAGTGTTATGATGAGTGCATCATGGTCATAAGGTCTAGCATTGTGACGATAGTTGCAGCATGGTGCAACATGGTGAGGTGAATCATGATGATGAGATGCATCATAATGATGGGTGAAGGAGACACCTTGCAGAATTAATTGAAGTAGCATGTCCTCAAATGATCTAATCTATCATCTCCTTGTAGAAGACCTACACTCTTCTCTAGATAAGTCAAGCTATTGACTTCTATTGTAAATTTACTCTCTCTCTCTCTCTCTCTCTCTCTCTCTCTCTCTCTCTGTGTGTGTGTGTGTGTGTGTGTGTGTCTCTCTCTCTCTCTCTGTTGAACTATTGAAGAACATATAAGAAGAATTGGTCAAGGGTTTCACCACATTGTGGTTTTCCCCTCACAACGTCACATCTTGTGTCCTCTTGTCTTGGCTTGTCTTCCGCGAATTATGTTTATGTTCTATCTGTAGTTTACTTTCACATTGATGTAATTGCTAATTTGGAAAAGACATTGAGCGAGGTGTGAAAATCGAAATAAATTTCTCTAAGCATAGAAGATACCTAAAATTAACAAGTTTTGTATATATGGAGCATTGTTTGCCTCTTTAACTTCAACTTAGTTTTAACATAAATCACTTAACCCTCAATATCAAGACTGAAAATCCTATTTTTGCATGTCCTCCTAAATTCAACACTCACACAACTAAGTTGACAAACCTTAACCTTATATAGTCATTGAAAAACTAAAATTAACTTGTAAAAAAAAAAAATTGTAATTACTTATAACTATAAAAAAATAAATTAGATTTTTAAATATATTATTAACTATTTCTTTAAAATGCTATTAGAAATCCTTAGTAAAGTTATTAATACTTGAAAAAATCAGATCAACTCTTTGTGAAATCATCTCTGCCTTAAATATAAGATTTATATATTTAACATAAAGATTAGCAATTATAAATATAAGGAACTTTATTAACCTAGCAACGGTTTCTATAGATCAAGCAATATATGCCCAATATTGAAATAATTGGAAACTAAAATCAGATCAACTCTTTGTGAAATCATATTTGCTCTGAATATGAGATTTACACATTTAACATAAAAATTAGTAATTATAAATATAAGAAATTTTGTTTAGATAAAGTCAACTTCTATTGATGAAGAGATATATGCCCAAGACTGAAATAGACAGTGAGAAATATACAAATTTATATTAATAATAAATTACAAAAAAACACAAACTATAACTCAATTAAATGTATTTCTAATATATTTAAATTTTATGAAAACATTCTCTTCTAACTTATTTTACATTCTTCAAAAATAAAAAATAACAAGTCAAATAGTCGCAATGCGGTATACCCACACTATGATAGATGGCTGCCATCCAGGGGGGTATAGGCGCACTATGACAGATGGCTGCCATCCAGGGGGGGATTTAACAGTTTGAAATATAGAATGATCCTCATTCATTATTTTCTATTTTAAATTCTTTTTTAAGTGGAAATTAATGTAATGGGCTTCCTGGGATACTAGGACATGCCCAGTTATACAAAGAAAAACAACGAAAGTATAAAATTTGAGCATGCATGCCTATATTGGAAGAAAACAATGTAGTTGAAGCAGTAGTAATGATGGCAGTCGGCGTTGCAGGAGAAACTTGCCATCCATGAACTTTTAACTCTTCACCCTTGTTCACCACACTAAGTGTAGGCGCTATGTTTTCTGCAGCCCTCCGCACAACATACTTAATATTTTCTGCAATTTCCAAAGGAGGGCAACCTTCTATTATGCTTTCGATGTGAGCAGAATACTGAGGAAAGTTAAAATGATTAGAAGATGATTCTCCTCTCAGGAGAAACGTAATTGCAGCCATCACATTCCAAGATGGACTTGGTTTTTCGAACTGTCATGATTTCTTTTATTATAGACCAGCGCCATGCACTTCTACTAATACTCGTCAGACCTATGTATTTCCTTAATCCTCCTCTCATAATGTTGGCGTTAGGATCTTCAACACTAGTTATATGTATCTTCAGTTGAGGGCTCTCTGCTTAACCATAACATTCTGGGCCACATAGAAGCTACTTACCATCCATCAATGATCCACGGATTCTTCTGACTCTTGCATTATCTAAGTCTTCCACTTCGCCTCCATATACCTTGTTCTCTCTTTTCTAGATTTTTCTGCTTCCTAGAGATTCAAAGATTTTATAGATATGCCGCATAACATTTTGAAATGTTATGAAACCAGCTCACAAAAGGATAGAAAATATAGATCAACGCCTTAGAATTCAGCCTCTTCGAGGGGGCAACTCCTTTACATTACATAAATGAAGAATTCTTGGATGATACAAATGAAAAGACCTCCTTTCTATATATAGGAGTCTAAGGGGTCATAATATAATCAGAGCCAACATAGCAATAATAATGTAAGGGCACAATAATAACAATAGTGGGCTTCTATGGGGCACAATTGTAACAATATGGGCACTACATGGGTACATCAATATAATAAGGGGGTTGTACTAATAATAATAAGGGGTTACACTAGTAGTATAGGGCCCTAACACACCTCTCTCCTTCAAAAAGTGTTGTTCTCAACGTTTGAGTAGTTCTTGATGCTTCTGTATAAACTTCTTGTCCTCCGATCTGGAATCCTCAGTGGGCAAGTTCTTCCACATGATGAGATACTCTGAAATTGATTGATTTCGTAGCTGTCGGGTTCTTGTTTCTGTGACTACTCCAGGTTCCCATATGATTTTTCCTCCCTCTTCAATTTCTGGCAATATTTTTGAATTGGGATTTTTTGCAACTTTTGAATAAGTGTAGATACTTCTTCATCCATCTTCCATTCATCCATTGCTTAATTTATCCAATTTGGTTGGATAATACAAATAACACAAAATAATGCTTCCACATCCTCATCCTTTCTTGAGAGTGCATTTGCAACAATATTTTGCTTCCATTTTCTATAGATGATGTCAAAGTCATAACCCAACATATTTGTGACACATTTTTTTCTATTCCTTTAAATATAATAGTTGTTCTAAAAAGTATTTAAGACTATCATGATCCATTTTTACCTTCAATTGTCTTCCCATTAGGTAAGGTCACCATTTTAAGTGCATGTAGTACTCCCAACATTTCATTCTCATAAATAGCTTGAATGAGATGTAGCAGTAAAAATACCCAATCACCTACATCAAAACATTTTTCACTACGATGTTGATCTACTTGTTGTTTCATTCGATTTTGTACCAAAGTGGCATTATCATTTAAAAGTTGGAGAACTTGTTGTTGATTCTCGATGTGATCTTTCACTGCTTGAACCTTTTTTTTATTGATATGTCCTTCAATATTTAGAGTTTGAGGAGTGGTAATTTCCTTCAATCCTTTAAAAGATATGGTCAAATTCATTTCTTGATGTTCGATGTGATATTTCACTTCTTGAACATTTTTTTTCTTGATATGTCATTCTATCTTAATAGTTTGAGGAGTGGTAGTTCCTGCCAATGCTTTACAAGATATGGTCTGATTCATTTCTTCTATCTCTAGGGTTGGGTCTTGGCATATACCCTCTTCTTTTGATGTTTCTTTATCCTTTTCTTCCTCCTCTTCATACAATATGTTATATAATATCTTCTCAGCACACTTATGACCTTTAGTGCATTTGGTATCACAATTGTAACAAAGCCCTTTTTCTCTTTTTTCTTACAATTGTTGTGGGGTAACCCTTTTAGGTTGTGGAAGGCTAGGAGAAACAACACTTCCATATTTATAGTTGTGAGGGGTAGACTTCCTTGTTGCCATAATTTTACTTTCCACTATCTCACAAAGCCATTTTGCTCTTTCCAATTGTTGTCGTGTTGCTATAAAGAAGGTGTTGCTCTTTGTATCCTCATAATGTGCTATCATTACCTCCATGAGAATTGACCACGTAATAAGTCATTTACGAGAACATAACCCTTTATACCATAAAAATTGATTTGGTTCTAAATATGAAGATGAAATACATACCTTTTGTAACCGTGGTACACCATGTAGGTCAAAATATTGCTCCATCTAAAATATCCAATTTACCTAATCCTTGCCATCAAACTTCCTCATCTTGATTTTTCTTGATTTTGGGAGCTCGATCTTGAAACGACTGTAACTCTATACTTTCAGATCTTTAAGTTTTGAAATTTTGACTTGTAGTAGCCCTCTATGCCCTCTTTCCAATGCCACTAGTCTTATCCAAATTGGATTCTCCAAGGAACAGTTATGCAAAATCTCCCACAGTGACTTGATTATAGACTAGTTCAGTAGCAAACTTGCATGACGTGCCACGAGTCACTATTTTGACCTTTGGCTCTACAAAATATATACAAGAAACTATAGTTCATCCTCTTTTTGTAACTTCTCACAAAATTTCAATCCGATGCTCAGAGAGAAAGTTATGACGATTTTCCTCACGTCACCTATTTGGAATATAATTCAGGAGTCTGTAAAAAGACCAACTTCCTCAGATCATATCTTTGTAAATATAGTGCGAAAAGCTCTGAAATTTGGACTTGAGGTTTAGCGCGATTTCGTCTCAAATGTGTGTTTTGTTTTTAGCTTCTGAAACATCGCAAAAAAATGTTATAGCAAAAATTCTAGGAAGGCCTATGTGGAGCAGCGAAACCCTAGAATCCAAAGCTCTGATACCAAATGTTATGAAACCAGCTCACAAAAAGATAGAAAATATAGATCAACGCCTTAGAATTTAGCCTCCTCGAGGAGGAAACCTCCTTTACATTACATAAATGAATAATTCTTGGATGATACAAATGAAAAGACCTCCTTTCTATATATAGGAGTCTAAGGGGCCATAATATAATGACAGCCGACATGAAAATAATAATGTAAGGGCACAATAATAACAATAGTGGGCTTCTATGGGGCACAATAGTAACAATATGGGCACTACATGGGTACATCAATATAACAAGGGGGTTGTACTAATAATAATAAGGGGTTACGCTAGTAGTATAGAGGCCTAACATGAAATCTACTGATTGAGATATGACGCATAGTGGTAATAACGGAGGTTCATGTGTTGAACCCACAAACACTAAAGCACAAAGAAACTGAGTGGCTATTGATTGTGGTGGGAGCTCTCTTATGCCGCAGGCATATCACACAGGAGGTCATCACGACACGACCTTCTGTGTGACAGGCCTGTGGAATAAGAGAGGACCTGCTGTGTGGCAAGCCCGTGGAATAAGAGAGCTCCCACCACAATGAATAGCCATAGGGTGTCTTCATTCTTCAATGTTTGTGGGTTCAAAACCTGAACCTCCATTATTACTTCGATGCTACATATCTGAGTTCAAAATGATATGTATCTATGAAGCGAGGTTCAAATCTCTAGTATGCTTATCCAGAAACCTATAGGGTACAAAACCTGTGAAACAGGAAAACTTAGAAAAGAGACAACAAGGTATATGGAGGCGAAATGGAAGACATAGATATGTAAGAGTCACAAGAATCCCTGGACCAGAATGATTGAGAGGTGGGTCCTCAACTAAATAGGATGATATATATATATATATATAAATATTAAGGACCTAGGTTTCTATCAACGGTTTTCATTTTTAGGTTTTTAGGGATCAAAGATCCATATAAAATGGAGAGTGAGAACAAGGACTCTAAATACCAGCCTGGCCAATTAGACTCTAAATACCATCCTTGTGAGTTAGATCCCCCATGCTATGGATATGGAGCGTTTCATGTAAGAGGGGGCATTAAGAAGAAGGATTTAAATATTTGAGTCTCGAGCTAGAGGTTTAAAGGTTTAACATAGTTGATTGTTGCTATTAGTTGGACCTAGGAAGTAATGTAAATGATTCCATTTGAGGTTCCTTAATTAATGATTAAGTAACGAGTCATATTTTTTTATTAATAATCCGTTAAGAGTTATAATTATAGTTTTTAATTCACAATTAAGGAACGACTCATATTTATTTATAGTTTTTAATTAACGATTAAGGAACTATTCAAATTTTTTATTAATAATTTATTAAGAGTTATAATTATAATTTTTTCTTTTATATTATACTAGATTCAAGGGATTGATCTTTAATTTAAAAATAAGTGATAATAAAAATTATTGATTTTTAGAAAGTATTATAAAGGTTTTTATTTATTTTATCAACTAATTAGGTGTTTTTATTTTGGAATGAGTTTTTAGAATTTTAGTTTAATTATGGATGATTATTAAGTAGAAGACTTCAATGATATCCTAGAACATATTTTATAGTATTCACAAATAAAAGGCTAAGATTTATTTCAAAAATAATTATTTCATTTTAATTAAATAAACTAATTTAAAAAAATTAATCTCAATATCAATTATGGTTTTATAGGTGTGGTATTACTGAGATATGACGGTTCTTTATGTTATTGTAATAAATATTGTTTACAAATTCAGAATTTCATAGTAAAGTGAGGTGAATATTTTTATAGATCAACGGCTCACATTTATTTTAAATGTAATTGTGCCCTTTATATCTTTTTAATTAGATATATTGTTTCAAAAAAATGTCATATGAACAAGAGTTATGGTTTCTTGGATATGTGGCATTACTAATCCATGACATTGACCTATGATATTGTAACAAACACATATTCACAAATTAAGGGTTTACATGGTAAGGTGTTGGTCAATCCCCATGGTTAAGAATAATAATAATTTCAAATTGCGTTGTTTGTAGTTAGACTTTTTGGAAGCTTTTCTTGTGGGTTTTTCATGTATAATTTCTCTAAAATCTGGCAGGAATTTATTGAACTCATAAGCTTGATGGGTAACCCCTTTCTGGTGTAATTCTCTAAAATCCTGTAGGAATTTATTGAAATCAAAAGCTTGATGGTTAATCCTTGCACATTCAGAAAACCACTTTAAATAACACAAATCAAGATTTCACCTCACATTTTTCTCGTGGATTCCAACACGTGAAAATCCAAAAAATCCCTCTAAAGACAAGTCCATTTAAAATAAACTTATGATTCAGTTAATTTTTATAGTTTTTATATTTGACAATCTGAAATTTATCATGAGATAAATGTTCAGATGCATATCAAAGTCTAACAACATGCCTAAGATATTTGAAAATGTGAAATGCTTATGATTTTCAAATTACATTTTATTACTTATGATTGAAGAATAATTAATATATTTTATTCATAAGGTACAAAAAATTATAATTATAGTTATTTCTATTAATAAATTATAAAATAATTTTAACCCAACCTGAAATATTGTATACTGTAGCTTAATTACTCAAGTTCATATTGCTCAGTACCTCGATTTGGATGGAACGGTCAATTCTCTACCATGCCCTCATGGTTAGGCTTTGCTAGTTTAGCCCTTGGTCTTCTGATGTGATCCAATGTGCCGAGATTTTGGAGGGACGAATATAAAAATAAAAATAAATACTTTATTTTAGCAACGAAAAACATCAAAATCAAATTGAATTGATAAAGTTTAATTAAATATAAATTATTGATAGTAAAAGTGATAATAATAATATTTTTTATTTAATAGAATAAAAAAATTATACTTAATAATTATCAAGGTAGAATTTGAGGAATATATATTTAATATTTTTTAATAGCTTATTCATGGGTTAGAGAGGTGTATATAGAGTTAAAGTTTGTCAAATTATTAGTGCGAGTGTTGATTTTAGGAGGAGATGAAAAACTGGGATCTTGAGTCCTAAAATAGAGGGTTAAATGCTTTATGTTAAAATTCAGGTTCAACTTATTATTGAACTTATTAATAGTTTGAATACATCATACTCCATTCCTTTACTGCTATTTAATTTATTAAGGAAGTTTAGGGTCCACTTTCTGTAGTTATTTGAGAGTTCTTCATTTTCACAATTATCTCTCAAATATATCGTTATGCCTATTTTTTCACACGCTTCCTCTACACATTCACACTCCGTACTCAGTACAACAAAATCCATCTCCCCCCACACTTCCTTTGCACATCCACTCTAATGAAAGCCACCTCCACATAGCATCATAGTGTCAGTTTGTTAGAGAAATCACTAATGAAATTCCCCCTCACTAATGAAATTCTCCCACCCCTCCCTTATGTAAATGAAATTGTTTGGTGTCTCATATCAACCTGCCATGGAGACGTATAATATTTTACAATATTTAGTAATGACTAATAATTTCATTGAATAAAAGTAATAGACGAGGCAATGATGTTTTTGTAATTTCACCACACTACCTTAAGTTTCTTATCAATTTTATCAAAGTGAAATATTTAACTATTTAGCTTTACCAAAATGTGTTTCTTTGGCTCTACAAGAAATAACATCTTAGTGTTGAGTGCATTTAATAATTTCAAGAGCCTCATTCTAAATGCAGGGTGTAAAAGAAGCTTGCTTCACACATTGAAAGCCTTCGATTAAAGCTCCACACAATACTAAAGCTCTTTGACTGATCACTGTTAGATCAATCTTTTACTTTAGCAAGTTTCTCAACAATCATCACTTAAGTGTGAAAGATGTGAAATCCAAATGTTAACATTGAATAAATAATCTTATAAGATTATATTAATGAGTGGTATATTAATATGCGTATCACCATAGCATATTAATTGATCTACTCAAAATCAATATGTGTTTCCCTATGAATATGATGGTCAAATATTTATGTATGTCTCTTCATAAGAGTTCGGCCTTTCAAGATATTTGTACACTCAAAAGAAATATATATGTAATTTTTTTTATGTTCGAATGAGATAAAAAAATGATGATTCCTAGTTTGAAGGAAGTTTATTGTGCCAGAGTGAGAATAAGTGTGAAGAAATCACCATTCCTCACATTTTCACAATGGTTGAAAGTATCCATCAAACCATCTGATAGCTTCCATGAGGTTGAATACAAACATTGTTGGCCCATCTCTATATCATTCAAAGCTCAAAAATCCCATAATGTTCATAACACTACTAATCATTCATTCAAAATCCAAAGAATTAACTTGTGGAATTAGTATTAAATGATCAACCTTGCATGAGTCAAAGTATTTGGCATTTTGTAAGTCTTTGTTTACAGAAATAAATGGTGTTTAGTACTTTCATTTGGAGAAAATCCCAACGAACAATTTAAATTGGAGCTCATTTCAACTTCACAGGAGGAGGAGGTTGACATCTATGTTGAACCCATAACCTTGTCATTTAGATATGCATTAATGCCTTTGGTAAAATTGAATTTTATATCTTAACTGGTGATGCAGGAGCATGTGACTTACAGGGGAAAAGTCTTCCAACTTATTCTAAAAAAAAAAAAATCTACAGGCAAGGGAGTGGGGTCCTTTAGCCTACAATTTCTATGTTTTTTAGTTAAAAAATAGTATAAGAGTAGAGAATAAAACATGCTATCTTTTTCAGTTAAAAAATAGGATAAGAGTGGAGAATAAAACGTGCTATCTATATCACAGATAGATAAGCTGTAATAAAGCTTCATGCCTTAAATTGTTAAGTAAAAAAGCCCTGCTTTTGTAATAGATAAGGTCTGAGAAGACCTATCCATTGTTAATATAAAAATAAAGTGGCGAGCAAGCTCGCATTAGAGGGAGAGGGTTGTGCCAGAAGAATTATCATTAAACTTTTCTCTCGGCGTTCTCATGAATCAACGATTTCCTGTTAAATTGTATGCATACATCCAATAATTTAATTAACTGTGTATTGAAAGGCTTGAATAGCCTTCCTATTCGCCGCTTGATGCTTTACTGTGTATTGGAACAATTTGAGTCGTTTCCTTTTAGTTGTGACGGCTGCCAAAACTTCGATTTCATTTTATACAGCTAGGGGAGAACTCTAATTACGTGGAGTAGTTACAATATGCTCTTAAGAGAACAATGATAGATGTGAACGATTATAGTTGTTAACCCAGCGGTCCAATCCATATTGGCACCAGAGAGAGCCTTTGGAAGTCTAATTTATTTGCTCCAAAGTTCTGAAACGATTTATTACAGAGCATAATTTCTACAGTCTTTCGGGTCTGAAAAGAAACTGTAATATGATCAAAGGGCGAGCTCCACTGATTTTTTATAGAGCGCAAGGAACCGTAATACAATCAAAGGGCGGTTCTGAAATCTGGAGCGAATATTTTAATGAAATTTATGTGAGGTGTCAAATCCGCAATACCTTCGAACTATGCATTCCTGTAAAGGTAATTCATTTGAATTGCTACTCCATAATATTATTCCTCTTTACAGGTAACCAAATTATAAAGTAATTCTTTTAAGAATTACTGCACAGACAGTATAGAGCTGCCAATAGAGAATTTGGTTATATAATCCGTCCTTAAAACCTCCCATAGGATTTTGGCGTAGTTCTTTTAGAATTACCGCCAAAACGGAATAAAGCCTTTGTTTTTAAATTAAGAGAGGTTTGTTGGTTTTAAGGAAGAGAATGAAGTTGTCACTTAATGAAAGATACATAGAGAGAGGGAGAAAAGGAAGCTGACTCGGACATTGAAGAATTTGTTGTCAGATTAGGAAGATTATCCCTAACGCCTGCACCCACGCCAACAAATGGTCCCCCATATTGTAGAAAGTGACATCGGTGATGATGCCTCACACACGTAAGCATTGAGGTTGTGTTAGTGCAATCATATCTAGTTGGCATCAACATTTTCAACCCACAATGAACTTGGAAATGAACTTGGAATAAGTGATTAATTCAATTTCCATTTCATTTTACTCCTAGCAAAAATGAAAATTAAGGTATACTCCATGAGTATTTACAAATGTGTTGGGTGGATATTTTATTTATGTGAATTGAAATTTATTTCCTACGAACAAAAACCAAGAATAAGTAAGATACGAATAGAAGTTATTGCAGAATTGTGGAATGCTCATAAAACACTTTCACAATTATACAAGTGCCCTTCACACTCCCAAAAATCAATGGTTTTTGGGAATGAATTTTGAGATGTGTTTCTTTTGTTTTCCATGTCATGTTACATAAATTTGGAATTTTTTCCACCCATTACATCGGCAAAATTTCCTTTTTCTCACACCTATTCAATTTCCTAGACATTTTGAAATCACCAATTGATAAGGATGATGGTAATTCACAAATTTATTTACACTTCCAATAATATTTGAGAATTATAAAAGGTGTAAATATATCCTAGAAATTTAATATACATGAGAAAATTTAATAGTTGAAATTGAAATAACTACATCGACTTGTGTGTAATTCATAAATGTATGGCTATGTAAATTCATGTCTCTCACTCTCCTAGTTGTATGGGTCTTTTCACTCTGTCTCTATAGGAGGAGACAAAATTGGTAGAGAAGGAAAGTTATTTGAAGTTGATGAAGTCATGTCCAGAGTTGGGGGGAAGGTTCTTTCATTGCATAGAGGAAGCTTCCTCTACACCTCCACACAACATAACCATGCAACTTTCCTTCCAAATCGATTTGATTTATCTATTATGCTACCTATGCCTTATCTAACATACAACATGGATGAACATGGAATTTGGCATTGATCCACCTACACTATTATTTCCAATATGGTTTCAATAATTTATTGGGTTAAAGGTAATTTCACATCTTTTGAGCAAAAGCAAACCAAATGAAGAAATGCTGTAGAGAAATTGGCCACACAGAGGAAATTCAAAAAAATAGGTCAATGAATTTTATTTTATTTGATAAATCACACACATATAGTTTCTTTGATAATATTCACTTGCTATAAGTCAATTGGATTTGGATTATACTTTAGAATCTCATTATCATTTTTGTGTTATCACAATAAAAATGTTTTATTTGACTATTTAATTTTATATGAAAAAATTACAAGATTTGTGTCTTAACCATTTTCTCAATCCAGGTATATTTGATTTTATAATATTAAAAAATAAATTCCAACCAAGATATTGAATAACAACATAGATAATTGAAAACCCTCTCTATTAACTTTCCAAAGTGAATGAGGAAATTATACCTATGCTATAGATAATTTACTAGGTTTTGGTTTTAAATGAGGAAGGAAGGTTTTGACTTTTCTCATTACTACTACTTATTATTCATGCATGAATAATATTACAATGTCAATGGCTTACACCACTAAATATGGCCTCCAATCCTAGGTGTAGTTATTGAATAAACAACGGTGTTTATAAAGGAGAAGATCTAAGCGTGTCGTCTTATTTGGAGAAAATTAAGCTGATGTGTAACACTCCCACCCTACATTTACCCAATTTTAATGGTCTCTGATCGTAAACATGAGATGAAGAGTTACTATGACATGACCCAATCTCCAATATTCACTTATGGAAGTGGGGCTGACTATTACAACTCACGGACATCCATCAAGGCTTACACAACACCTGGGGTCCATGAAACCATCACAGGTGACTGTTGGCATATATGGGTCTGACCCAGGTTCAGAAAAGTTATTTAGCTAAACAAATCTCACAACTACCAACCCTTTCGACAACAACCCATGGAACATGGACTGAGGTCTCACCCGACGTAGAAGGGGAGGGTCTTGGAATTAGGTTTCCACACCCTTGGGATGTCTTAATGTGGTCTAGGGGTTCACACAACATTTTGTGGCCTCGCGCCACTCTGATTCCGCGTAGATTCGGAACAAGGTGACTCCTTAATACTTATTATTTAATGAGTTGTTAGGGATCAGATCTACTTGTTATGGTCCTTAACCAAACATTTAATAGAGATAACCAATGTTCGCACTCAAAAGAGATATAGATTTGCATAAACTCATAACATATACAGATTAAATAGAACTATCAACCATAAATGAACTAGATCCACAATATTTTAGATTCAACATAGTATTTCAGAACCAACTTATGTTTATCGAACTCTTTCTTCAATACACCTGTATCTGCCTTGCGCACTCAGGTGCAGGGGTTCATGCACAGAGCTGTGGACTCTACCAAGTCTCTTTGCACACAACTGCAGTGCTTCTATCTACCCACCAACACCCTTGACTCCAACTTATAGAGGTAGAATATACTGTCTTCATAAACCCATAACACTAAAATTCATTCAAACCCAAAAAAGACTACCTTCTACCCTTAGAGCCTTGCACTATTTATACATTCCCATGGTCCACAGACCATGGGCAGGCCTACTTATTTCCCATTACTCTATATTATTTCTTGGGAAGACAACCCTTTCAGTTGACCTATTACATTTGGCGCTCAACATATTTTGGAGTTTTACAATATTTTCATCCTAGCTTATAGGCTCTCAACCCCAAAATTGTTATGGGGAAACTTCGCTACCCAATATTCCCCCAACACAATCATGGTGACTCATCCCGAGTCACTCTTCGGTGTGGTGAGATGCGCTGCCTAGGCTCTGCGGTTCACCTCCCTGTGAGTAATGCTCTTCATTCTACTACTCCTTCTGTGTCTCCTGCACTGCTTCTTCCAGCTCTTACTTCATTGTTTCCACCAATTCTCACAACCGATAATGTTCATTATGCTCTACTTGGTTAACACAACACACCACCTCATGGGATTTTAGATCTAGCTAGGTGGTCGTATATGGGACATCCTAATACCAATGTGGCCAATTTCTAATTTCACTTCTTCTCTTCGCACTGTCTACTGTAGCTTGTGTTGCAATTTTGCAAGACCAATGTTGTTTTCTGCGAGATCCCAATCCTCAAGGTACATGAGAGATGAGTTATTAATTGCAATTCCACCATTGGTCTCCATATTGACAACCTTTCACTTATCTGTTATGGTTTTCTGACCAGCCCATGGGTGAGGCCGAAGCATCCAGACGATTTCTGCTTCATGTCTACAAATTTCTGGCACATCCCCTACCATCGATGCTGAACTTTGCATAGCACCACCAATTTTCAACACTGTATTCTTCAGAAAGCCCTACATCTCCATTAGCCATATCACAATTCTCGGGCTTACTCCTTGAGCATAGATAATGAAGAGTTCAATAGAAATGGGAAGGCACAACAGCTTACGGTTCTCAGAAGCACAGCTAATTCAGTGGACGCCCCCTGTGATTTATAAGTGTTTATAAATTCAAATTAGTTGGCTCCTGCATTTTCTGGTGCCCTCATGTTAAGCTTGTGACAGATCATTCTAGATATGGCTCGTACCCTGTCTCTTAATTGCCCATCGCCCGCTCCCTTCTATCATAACTCATACATCTTTTCATGAATGATGATTGCTACCATCACCTCTCTCCTTGTCAATGTAGTAGCAAAGCCCTTTTCATGCAACCATGACCCTTGTGATAGACCAAATCTATGTGCACCCCAGTGGTCGCGCAACTTCCCACTAGACTGCTTTTTCATCTTGCGCTCTCTTTGAACTGGCTGGAGCAGTAAGAATGTCATTCGATCGGTTAGTCAGGAGGTCTGCCCACCTATGTAGAGCTTTAGGTGACTGCCATTCACTCTTCCTGGGAAGGGGTCGCCATTGAGCTTAGCAAGCTAGACCTTGCCTCCATTTGTAACTTCTTTGACTACATAGGGTCACAACCAATGCATTCAAAGCTTGCTAGGGAATTTCTTGAACTTGCTATCATATGGTAATACTAGATCATTTTCCTTGAAAGTGCACACTTTGATATCGCGATCATGCCACACTTTCTCTCGCAATTTCTATACTTGCTAATGGAAGCTAGCCAAAAACCATTCCTCCTCCATCTCCCTCAATTGTGCGAGCCATTCCTCCAAAGCCCCGTGGTTTGCCATGTCTGTTATTGCTGTAATCCGCAAACTTGGTACAATGTATTCCATGGGCATGATGGCTTCCTTGCCATAAACTAACTGGGAAGGTGTCTGGCCCATCAACTTCTTACACGTGGTTCCATATGCCCATTAAACCGTAGGCATGTGCAAGTCCCAGTCGTTTCGCTGCACATTACAGAACTTGTTTAATGCAATCTTCAAAATTTTGTTGAATGCTTCGACAATCCCATTCACTTGCGGATGGTATGGTGTTCTCTATTGATGATATATCTGGAATTCCACAATGAGTGTGATGATGGTTTCATTAAGAAAGTGCGTTTCTCGGTTACTCATTAGAATTTTGAGACATCCAAAACATGTCAGCACATTTTTTAACAAAAATTCCACAGTTATAGCAGCCATGTAGTCCTTAACTAGTCGTGCCTGTACCCATCTGGTCAAGTATTTTGTCGCAGTGATGATATAGTGTGCACCCATCTGCCCTTGAGGTGCGATAGGTCCTACGAAGTCGATTTCCCACTTCTCGAATAGTTGCAGTGTCATCTATGGCGTGAGTGGCATTTCATCTCTCCGTGATGGTTTCATAGTCCATTGACATACATCACAGGCTCGACAGTATGCGTTTGAGTCTTGATGTAGATTTTTCCACCATAGTCATGTGCGAAGAATTTTTTGTGCTGTAGTACAACCCACAAAATGTCCTCCAGCCACCCCCCCATGAGCTTCGGCCATGATCTGTCCTCACTCGAATTTAGGTAAATATCTGTGTAATATTTCATTGTTGCCCATTTTCTAGAGGTGCCCTACAATAAAAGTAAAGTTTGTTGTGCATATCACCTATTATTTCTTTTGCTGAACATAATATCCGTGCGGTGCAGTTCCCATGGTTAAGAAGTGGATTATATCCTCAAAATGGCCATCCGCGATCCCACGACATATAGCTATGCATATGTTAGTCCTTCCTCTAAGTTTGTTGGCTCTTCGCCATTCTTAATTCGAGACAGCTGATCTAGATGTCCCAGCTTTACAATGACTTCAAAGACATATGCTTGAAATAGTAGCAACCACCTACAAATGTGCCTCCCCAACACAAGCTTATTCACTAGGTATTTTAGCATAGAGTGGTCAACATACATCTTAAAATGTCCGCTGAGTAGATAGTGGCAGTATTCTAGAGTGCGTATACAATCACCAATCCCTCTCGCTCAGTAGTGGAGTAATTGTTCTAAGCTTTTGACAGTTTTCAACTTGCGAATGTAATCGGGTGATCAATTCCCTCCACTCCTTCTTGAGTGAGTACCACACCTAATGTGATACATGACGCATTGGCATGCACGTGAAATTCGATGTCCCATTTCGGAAAGACCAATATACCAACTGTTGCCATATTTTCCTTAAGCATTTATAGACTTTTGTTGCATTCCTCATTCCAGCAATAAGTAGCATCCTTCTTTAGCAACTGTTTCATTGGTGTCATGATCTATTTGTAGCTTTTTATGAACTTCTGATAGTAACCAGTGTGTGCCAGTGTGGCACATAGTTCTTTGACACTTCACGGCACTTGCAGATTGCATATGATAGTGATCTTTTGCTGGATCCACCATCAAACCTTTCTTACAAACCACATGGCCATGCAGGTTTTTGAAGGGGATGAGGAAAGTACACCTCTTCAGGTTTATCACAATCTCATGTCGTTGGCAAGTATCCAGCATTAATCATCAACTCGCGGTATGTTTCTTAACTAGCCCAAATATGATCCAATCATCAAGATATACCTCTAAGAACTTGTGTAGAAATTCCTTGAATGTAGCTACCACAACACGTGAGAATATCGCCGACACGTTCTTTAGTCCAAAGGGCGTCACCGTATACTGAAAATAGCCCCATTCGGTGGTGAAAGTTGCTTTACTCCTATCCTCTAGCTCGATATTGATCTGGTGGTACCTCGAGAAACCATCTTTGAAGGAGTAGTCTTCCTATCCACCCACATTTTCTAGTACCTCGTCTGTAAATGGCATAAAAAGTGGGTTGTTAACATATACATCATTGAGTTTCCCAAGATCCACGCAGATGCGAATTTCACCCTTATGTTTCTTCTCCTACACAACCATAGGACTTACACTAGCAGACTTCTCTACTTAGTCAAATATTCTTGCTTCAAGCATCTTGTACAACTCTTCACGAACCTTCACCTTGTATTTGGGATTCAACTGGTAAGATTGTTTCTTAACTGCCTTTGCATCTGTCTTCAGGGTTATCTTCATCATTCCCAAGTCACCAAGGATCCCTTTTAACTCTGTAATTTTTTTTTGGGAATAAATATTATTATTCTCAAAGCAACTCAATGACTTCTTCCACCATGGCATCATCCCGATAGTCGTGAGGCGTTGCATACTTCGGTTGTTCTTTCGTTCCAACGTTTACTTGTTTAGTTTTTAGTAGCGTGGTGATGTCTTGATCCTCGATTATTGGTCCATGCACCTCGTGACTCCCCTCTGTTTCTATAATATTGATGCTTCTATGGTCATCCTCATCATCTTCTACTTGCACATTGTAACATTCTAGGGCCTAGCTCAACTTTTGCGACCAGTCTAGCTGCACGATTTCTTCTGGTTCTAATGGTATTTTGAAAATAGTGCCCTTCACAACTTGCAACATGTCCTCCATAGTATCCATCCATTGATCTTCAAAGATGAATGTTGACAGCAATCCTTCACTAAGATATCCCACTCACCTGTGCCATGTTAGAGTTCTATTTCAGTATACCAGTTCCTTGGAATAACATCAAGGGTATCATAAAATAAGTGTACCAGCTCTGGTTGAGGCTCTTATCCATCGGCTTGGACCCACCTGGTAAGGTGCATGCATGGATCATCACGTCTATTGTATTTCTTAGTTATTGTAGTTCTAGCCTCCCAAATCTATCTGCATCATGCGCCAGTAGTCGCCCGAATTTTCAAATGTTCCTTCATGTGTGCCCCACCAATGCATAGGTGTCATGCGCAATGCCCATCTCAATGCGTCAAACTATTGGGACTCTGGTACCGTGCTTTCAAACATGGTAAGAAATTCATCTACTACTATCAGCCCATCATATATTAGTAGTTCACGATCATGAGCTCTAATGCAATACACCAATTTAGTCATCATATTGCAGTGTAATGTGGTTACTCCATTCAACTGGTTATGCCATCACTTGTCTTCTTCTTCTGAATCTTTGGTGCAAGACTGCATGCCCCCACGATATTATCCTCTCCTCTGTTGGCTTGACCCACTCTGGATTTTGTGCATAAATTTTGTAGATACAATCTAATTCATCGTCACTCCCTTCGTTGCACACAGGTTCAGTGTAATGTGGCCCTTCAGCCGGATCTAGCAAAATGATTACGTGGAGTGATTTCTTCTCAAATATCATTTTCCGATTCCTTAAATTAATAACCCCATTCATATCGATGGCCCAGTCCATCCCCAACAACGTAGGGTAAGGGTTATTTTCATCGACAATTTCTATTACTTCAAAGTCTATCTAGGTGCTCACACCTTCTATATCTACCATAATTCCTTGCAGCCTTCCCATGGGCAGGATCTTTTGTTGGTTCGCCATCCACAATTGAATAGGAGACCATTGTAATGTGTGCTTGCCCATGTGCTCCCAAGTATGTTTAGGTATTACATTTGCATCTGAGCCTAAGTCCAGAATAATTTGATCCATCTCATAGTTGCTAATTTGCGCCATTAATCACATTTCCTGCCCAGTCTTTGATGCATGTTTTCCCAATTTTTGGACCACACAAGGTTCACTCGACCCTGTGCACCTATTTATTAGTTCTTGCAAGCCCTTAACTACCCTATTGTCATGAAGTAATTTTGTGCATGTCTCTAAAAAGGTAGTCGGCATCGAGGTATCCCTTTCTGGCTCAAGTTGATCCCTACTACCTAGGATAGAGACCTCCGCGAAGCTTTCCCTAACTTTGAGACATGTCTCTTTATGAACCCCTGTGTCTTCCTTGGTTAGTTTCCCCTTATCCTCTCCTATGATCGTGCCACTTCTGAGTAACATGTTCACGTTGGGGTATTTCTTGTGGGGTTCGAACCTCATCATCTGCACCTTCTGTGTCGTCATAGGTTATGCTGCCTTCTTTCATGAATCTGCACTATCGGTGTGGGGCAATCTATCACCTCATGATCGAATTAATCACACTAAGGCCACGATATTCTGGTTGGGTTGGTATAGTCCCACGCATAGTGTCCTGGTCCTCCATAGTTGTAACATATTAGCTGCCCACGACCCCTTCCTTGCCCCATTCCTCCCCATCCTCGTCTATGTCCCTAGAACCCACCGCCCACTATCTCCGTGGTAGGATCCTGACCTTGCACTTTAGTCTGCATTCTATACGCAAGTGACTAGTCCATCAATAATTGATAACTACGACAATCTTGTTCCTTGTGGCCCATAAATATGCAAAAGTTGCAAAATAGCTACTAGGGGGTCTGGTTAAATTTTGGCAGTAGATGGTAGTTGTCTGTGTTTTGTTTTCCTCCCACCTAACAGATTGTACACCAGAGTGTGGGTATTTCACTTGGCCCTACTTTTGCTTCTTGTCGCAATGGTGTTGGTACCCCCATTGCCACATAGTTCACAAAGACCAGACAATGATCTTTATCATGCCCATGGCTTCTACACTTTATACACCACACTTCCTTTTGGGATTCTGGGCAAGGTGCCTATTCTTGTTTTAACTTCTTCATTTCCAAACATAAATTTTGTATCTGTGCGTGGATTTGCTGAACTCCCAACCCTGGATCCTGTATCAGAGTTTCATGCAACATCATCACTATCTCTAATGCTTCAGCCTAGGTTGAGATCATTTGTTGTGATAGAGCAATCCTCACATGTGGTGTCAACAACACCACAAACCATGTTCAATGCTACACATATGACAATGTCATGTTCGCCTCGCAGATTGTACCTTTCAATCTCTGATCTAGATCTCACGGGGTTTCACCAGGAATCATTGTGATGTCCTTGAAACCTATGATCAACTGCATTTCTGACTTTAGCTTTCTAAATTCTTTCTTTAATTTGGCTTGGATGACTGCTATCCCCACATTTGAGTCATCGCTTAAGTACTTTATATACCATGTCAGTGCTCGGTCTTGTAGCGTGTTAACTACGGTATGCTTTTTGATGTTATCATCTGTAACTCCATGTGCTTCCCATACCACCATTACCACGAACCAAAATTGTTTTGGATATTCACTTCTTGCTCCATTGAATACCGATAACTCGATCATGCTCATCATTTTTAACCTCTGTGTTGCGCATCGGTGTATGATGAACTAGTACTGCTCTTGATCCCCTCAATCCTCAAATTCTTTCTCCATAGGGTTCCAGTGTTTCAACATCAGACACCCCTTAGGCATATCCTGGTCCCAACAATGGAATCGTTTGTTGGCTTATCTGCGCCTAACTCAGGTCTGCAAAAGTTATTTAGCCAAACAAATCCCGCAACTACCGGTCCTTTCAGCAATAGCTCGCAGAGCGTAGACTGAGGTCTCACCCGAGGTAGCAGGGATGGTGCTGGAACTAGATTTTCATGCCCTTGGGATGTCTTAATGTGGTCTAGAGGGTTTGCGCACCATTCTATGGCCTCATGCCACTCTTCCACGTAGATTCGGAACAGGGCATCTCCTTAATACTTATTATTTAGCAAGTTGTTATGGATCAGATCTACCTGTTACTATCCTTAAGAAAACATTTAATATAGATAACTAGTGTGCACACTCAAAAGAGATATAGATTTGCAGAAAATCATAACATATAAAGATTAAAATGAACTACCAACCATAAATTAAGCAGATCCACAATATTTCAAATTCAACACAGTATTTTGGAACCAACTTATCTTTATTCAAATCTTTCATCAATACACCCAAATCTGCCCTACGTACTAAGCTACAGGGGTCTACGCACACAACTGGAGACTCTACTAGGCCTCTGGCCACATAGCTGTAGAGCCTCCATCTACCCACCAATACCCTTGACTCCAACTTACAGATGCAGAATATATTGTCTTCACAGACCATAGCACTAAGTTATTCAAACTCAAAAAAAAAACTACTTTGTACCCTTATAGCCCCGCTCTATTAATACATATCCATGGTCCGCGGACCATGGGCAGGCCAACTTACTTCCCATTATTCTATATTATTTCTTGGGTGGACAACCCTTTGACTCAACCTATTACATTTTACGATCCACATATTTTGGAGTTTTACAATATTTTCATACTAACTTATAGGCTCTCAGCCCCAAAACTGTTACACAGGACCTCCACTACCCAATAGTGACCAAACCCTAAGTTGAAGCTATATTTTTTTGAATTCACCCCCAATAACATGCACAAGCCTACAAGGGAGTAGTTATAGGGCTCTAACCACATGCATGACACTTCCTTCATGTGGTTATAGCCGAAAACAACTATTGAAGAGGGTGTTGTCCCAAAATCTAAGTGATAATTCCAGGCTAGTCTCCAGACCACTACCAAGAACTTCCTATAATCTATGAGAATGATAAATGAATTAAAAACAATGCCAATAACATAAAAATTGAATAAGAACTTGTTAAAACTAGGTTGAACCATCATATTTATTCCATCAAACATATGGTCAACATATAAAGTACAGGTGATGAATGTATATGTCGTCATATGAGTCTGAAATTTATTTGAGAATAACCAAAAAGGTCTAATGACCTATCATTATAGTTGCAGTAATAGCTGTTATCCCATGTATTCATTAACCATCAAATACATATCAAATATTAAATAAGACATAGCGAGAGAACATTACCCATCCATGATTATAACGAACATATAACGAGATTATTAACCATGACAGCGCAACCATTATATCATCATAACAAAAATTATAAGTTCTCATAAATTATAATAGGCAAATAACTCTTATTAAATGATGCAAAATCCAACCAAGACATGGAATTCCACATACCACCCGATCATAGATTGGGACGAACTAAATCTTTCTTTCAACCAAACACCCTAATTCCATATTCTAAGCACAAATGAGTAATCTGAAGACATAAAAAACCAAGGCTTCTCGGAGATTAAACCACCTCCACCCTTATGCTACCATGATCTATCCAAAACTAGTCAAGAGGTCACAAATCCCAAAACAAGCTTGGACGCCTCAGAGTTTCTTCACCATTACCTTGAGGAATTTTCTTGTCTCCGTCCATATTTTGAGTGTTTCATGGAGATTAAACCTCCTTCACACCTAACCCTTTAGAATTTTTCTAAGAACATATCATGTAGTTCTAAAACCTTCCAACAATTGAAAAATCAAGAAAAAAATTATCCCATTACACCATGGTTATCCATAAATGGTAAGACAAAGTTGAAACCAGTGTCAAATCCGACAAAACCCATGCCAATGATGGAAAATTACCCAAATACACAAATACATGTACCATACATTTGATTTGTTATATGAAAAATCCTCCTATTGATGTTTCTTAATCCACACTTCCTTGTTTTTCCTTTTCTTTCCTTGTCCTTATTTTTCTTTCATTTCTCCAATTCTAGAGTGTTCCAAAAATTCTCTATGTGCCCAAAAGTATAAGAGAATAGAGATAGCTCCAAAACAGAACTGATAAAAGTTGTGAACTAATCATTAGAAGCCCTTTTATCATTGAGGCCTCTATTTTCAAAGTTTTCCTGTATTTTCCTTCAATTTTCCTGTCAAGAAAATATGTGACCCTTCATCTCCCTTTCCTCCTATTTTCCTTTATTTTCATAAATAAATTCCAATTAATGTCTCTTTTCCTTTTACAATTCCCTTTTCAATTTACTTTGCCATAATGAATAGAAAGTAACACCCACTAGAATGTTTATGCCCAAAATTCAACTTGGAATATGTGTCTCGTGACCTTGGTCTTATTTTTCCTTCATTAACTATATTACATGAAATTTTAAGATGGGGCTCTTACAAAACCCTCCCCCTTGGGGGAACACCATTGTAAGTTTTCTATGACACCTATGACCAAAAAATTGTTGAGAACCAAAAATTACTACGTATGGAGCTTTAACTTAGCTCGATGCAATATTCATAATAAAAAACTCTCCAAACCATGCCCAACATGATAAATATTACAATCACACTATTTATTAGAGCTTTATAACACCACTGTTTATGGTATTTACAATAAAAATCATGCATAGATATGTACATATACCAAAAATAGTTTTCATGAACTGGAGAACAATGAAGGATATAAATTTTTCATCTGATCGGTCATCTCCCATTTAGCTTCATAGGGCCTAAAGTTATTTCACTACAATTTAACTTTCTCAATTTCTCAGTTCTGGAGCATGAGATGCTTCCACTCTAATATGTACTAAGGTCTAGCTAGATGTTTCCTTCTAGTTGCACCTACAATATATACGAGTAAATTACATGGTCAACATCCTTCACATATCTTTTAAGCAATGAAACGTGGAAAAATAATGGACTTTCATTGTTAGTGGTAGTGCAAGTTTGTAGGGCATTGGTCAAATCCTCTTAAGGATCTCAAAAGGCCCACAATACTGAGATTCCAACTTGCAACACGACCATATCCTCAATGATCTCTTCTTGTGCTTGATGCATAACTACACATGCGCCCCAGCCTGAAACTTATTTATTTCTATGTGTTGATTTGCATAACTCTTTTTCCTATCCTATGTTGCCTTTAGATTGTTCTTGATAACTTTCATTTCCTATTCCATCTCTATGAACATGTCTTGTCCAATCAATGCCCTATTCATTGGATAAGTCTAGTTGATGGGATATTACATCTCCTTCCAAAAATAGCCTTGAATGGGCTCATCCTCAATGAGTCATGATATCTAATTTTTCATGCAAACTCTACCACTGGGAGGTACCCTTCCTACTTCCTCTACTATTGTATAACATACATCCTCAACATATCCTCTAGAATAATTTTGACCCTCTCTGTGTGTGCATTTACTTATAGATGATAGATTGTAATAAAATCTAAATGTATCCCTAGCCCTGCAAACAACTACTTCCAAATCCTACAAGTGAACTCGACATCTCTGTTAGATATAATCTTCTTGGGAACACCGTGCAATATCACTATCTCCGTGGTGAAGACTTGAGCTACCTTAGTAGCTCAATTAATAGACTTCACTGAATGAAGTGAGCGACCTTTGTTAACCTTTCAACAACGACCATGTTGGAATCATGTTTTCTAGATGTTCTCGGTAAACCTATGATGAAATCCACAGAAATGAACTCCCATTTACACACCAGAATTGAAACTAGTTATAATAAAACACCTGGATTCCTGCACTCTAGTTTTACCTGTTGACAATCCAAACACCTTGCGATGAAATCAATGACCTCTTTCTTTAGATTCAACCAATAGTATAACTTCTTCCCACTGTCAAAGTATTCTGATATCTCAGGTGACTTGAATACGACTTCACATAAAATTTGCTCAACATAAACTTTTTTATCTCACTATTTTCTAGTGTATAGATCCTATCCTAAAATATCATCAAACCATATGCCATGAGATGATAATTGAAAACTTGATGACCTATACCCTATTGTTGTAACCTATACTTAAGCTATTGGTACCTGTCATCGTGTTGTCTGGAAAGAAAGATTCACTCTTGTAAATCTATCCCATATGAGCTCATAGTTGTAATGTGATTTATTTGCACTATTTTGGTAAGAGCATCTGCAACATTCTACTCCTTACCCTTAATATAATTGATGTTGAAGTCAGACTCATTGAGAGTCTCCAAACATATAACTTTCCTATATTTCTCATTAGGTTGGTCAGACAAATATATCAACCCATTGTAATCACTGATAATCACAAACCTCCTTGGGAGAATATAGTGCCTCCATATCTTCAATGCATGAATGATCTATGCCATCTCAAGATCACGAGTCACATAATTCTACTTATGCTCATTCAATTTCCTTGACTCGTACCATACCACCTAACCCTATTGCATCGATACTCCACCAATTCCTCTCTTTTAAGCATATGTACAAACCATGAACTTTTTATTTGGATATGTAACCTTTAGAACTAGAGTGTTTATAAGAAACTCCTTCAACTACTCAAAATCGGTTGCATGTTCCTATATCCATTCAAAAGTCTTTCCTCTCATATACAAATATGTAATATGATAGGTAATTTGTGATAATTTCCTGATGAACCTCTTGAAATAACCTACTAACACTAAGAATGATCTCAGCACATCAAGAGTGTTAGGAATTTCCCATTCCATGATAGCTCTGATTTTTTCTGAATCCACTGCTATGCCTTCTGTGGAATCAACATGTCCCATGTAATCAACTATTGTCTGAAAAAACTGCACTTACCAATCTTGGCATACAACTAATGTTGTCTTAATGGACTCAATAACTGCTTGGTATTCTTCATTCTCTTCCTCATTGTTAGAATATATCAATATATCATCAATGAATACTTTCACAAACTTGTCCAAATAATGAAACAACACATTATTCATCAAACACATGAAATTTGTTGGAGAATTAATCAAACCGAAAGTAACAAAAAAAAACTCATAATTACCATGCTTTGTATGGAATGTGGTATTGTAAATGTACTCTTCTTTGGCACATAGCTAATGATATCGCAATACCAAATCAATATTCAAGAACACTACTTCTCCTTTCAAATAATCTAACAAATCATCAATCCTCAATAACAAATATCCATTCTTGATTTTTACCTTCTTCAACTACCTCAAATTAATGCATAACTTGAGATTGTTGTCCTTCTTCTTCACAAACAACATGAGTTCACCCCAAGGTGATATTCTTTTCCTTATGTATCCCTTCAAGCATTTTCTTCAACTGCAACTTCAGTTCAACTAACTCTAGAGTACTCATCTTGTAAGGTGCCTTTAATGTTGATATTTTTCCTACTACCATCTCAATAGAGAAATCCACTTCCCCGTGAAGAGGAAACTTTGAAATATTTTCTAGGAAGACAACTAAAACTATTGCAAAACTAGATACCTATTCAAGACTTTTGAAACCTCAAAATTCTTAAGGTTTTCACTGGAAACATGCACTACAAACAATATACACCCTTTCCTATTACTGTGTTTTTCCTACATAGTTGTAACCATTCTTACTAACATGGCCTTCTTCTTTCCCTACAAGATTTTCTTCTCTCCATCATCATCTAAACACTCAAGAACCTTCTAGTAACAATTTACCTTGGTCCTGTGAAGGTACAACCTATCCATACTGAAAATTATATTTATGATCCCAATGGAAGCACATTTAGATGCGTTGATGTAGACATATCATTCATCTCAAATGATCAAGCTCTCACCCAATCATGAACTATTTTCTTAGTACATGTAGCCAGATACACCAACCAAGACTCTTCATGCACTTATTTTCTCAAACCACACTTATCCACTAGGTTAGTATTAACATGTTATGTAACTGGCTCACAAAATATAGAAAAGATAGATCAATGCCTTAGAATTCAACCTCTTCGAGGGGGAAAGCTCCTTTACATTACAAAAATGAACAATTATTGGATGATATAAATGAATAAACCTCCCTTCTATATATATCAGTCTGAGGGGTCATAACATAATCAAGCTGACATAATAGTAATCACATAAGGGCACAATAATAACAATAGTGGGTTTCTATGGGGCACACTAATAACAATATGGGAACAATAGGGGCACAATAATAACAATAAGGGCTATAATGATAATAGTATTGGGGGAGTCACTAGTATTATAGGGACCTGACATGCCCCTCTCCTTCCGAAAAGAATTGTCCTTAATGCTTAAGAAGTTCTGGATGCTTCTGTATAAAATTTTCATCCTCCCATGTTGAATATTCATCAGATAAGTTCTTCCACTTGATGAGATACTCCGAAATTGATCAATTTCATAACTATCAAGTTCTTGCTTCTGTGAAGGATTCTGGTTCCAATATGATTTTTCCTTCCTTTTCAAGTTCTGTCAGTATTGTTTGAACTGGGAGCTTGTCGCCTATAACCTTTTGTAAACATGAAACATGGAAAACTGGGTGCACTCAGGAAGTTGAAGGAAGCTCCAATTTGTATGCCATAGCACCAATATTTTGTAACACCTTTTTCGGACCATAATACTTTGGTGATAATTTGTTATCCCTCTTAGCTTGCTTGAGGGGCATTTGTTTATATGGTTGTAGCTCTAGGAATACCCAGTCACCTACATCAAAACTTCTTTCAATGTGATGTTGATATGCCTGTTGTTTATTTCTATTCTATGCCAATGTGAGGTTATCCTTTAAGAGTTGGATAACTTGTTGGTGATGCTCGATGTGATGTTCCACTACTTGAACCTTATAATTTTCTCTCAAATATGATGTGATGGATGGTGGACGAGATCCATAGTGTGCCATAAATGGGGTCATTTTTTCTATAGTATGGAAGGAAGTGTTATACCACCATTTAATGAGAGGTAACCATTTGACCCATTGTGTCTTTTTATTAGATACAAAGCAACGAAGATATCCTTCCAAACATTTGTTTACTATCTCAGTTTGCCCATCAGATTGAGGATGATAAGATGAGCTATGAGGTAACTGAGTATCGAGACAAGAAAATAATTCTGTCCAAAAATTTCTAGTGAAAATAGGATCTCTATCGGTTACAATTATCTTTTGGTTTCCATGTAGCTTTTGAATTGTTTCCATAAATGTAGTAGAAACTGTATTGGATGTAAATGGATGTGATAATGCACAAAGTGTGCATACGTGGTAAGTATGTCAACTACCACCATGATGACACTCTTTCCTTCAGAATTGGGTAAACCTATGATAAAATCCGTTGAAACCTCCTCCCAATGTTGGCTTGGAATGGATAAAGGTTGTAACAGACCTAGGGTCTTAATTGTTTCAACTTTATTTTGTTGGTAAACCAAAATGTCTGCCACAAACTTTTGAATATCTAATTTAAGGCCATCCCAAAAGATTTCTTCTTCACCCTGTGGTAAGTTTTTAAAAATCTTGAGTTCCCTCCTAAGGGATAAGTGTGCAATTCGATAATAATTTTTTGTTTGAGTTGGGAATTCTTACATAGGTATAAGCGATCTTTGTACCATAATGAATCATTTTTCCAGCTAAATGTATCAGATGTACTAGGATATTGTTGTAACTTTTCAATGATTTCCCATACTTCTTCTTCATTCTTCCATTCACCCCTTGCTTCATTTATCCAATCTGGTTGGATAATAGAAATGGCACACACAATGCTTCCGCATCATCATTATTTCTTTAGAGTGCATCTGCCACAACATTTTGCTTCCCTTTTTTGTAGATGATTTCAAAGTCATAACCGAACATCTTTGTGACCCTTTTTTGATGCTCTTCAAAGGATAATATTTGCTCTAAAAAGTATTTAAGACTATCTTGATCCATTTTTACATTGAAGTGTCTTCCCATTAGGTAGGGTCACCATTTCCTAACTGCATGTAGTATTGTCAGCATTTCATTTTCATAAACAACTTTGTGTAAATACTTCCCTATGATTGGATTACTTTCGAAAGCAATGGGTCTTTCATGTTGCATTGAAATAACACCAGTTCCATTTCATGAAGAATAACATTCCACAATAAAGGTTTTTGTGAAGTCTGATGTAGCTAAGATTGGTGCTTGGCACATTGCCTCTTTAAGATGTTCGAAGGCCTTTGTTGCTTTTACAGTCTACGAAAATGCATCTTTCTTCAATAATTTTGTTAAATCTACTGTTATTCTCCCATAATCCTTAACAAACTTGCGATAATACCCTGTCAACCTGAGAAATCCTTGCAGATGCTTTATGGATGTGGGGATTTTCCATTTTTTAATGGCTTTGATTGTCTAGGGTCTACGTTAACAGCTTCATGAGATACAATATGACCCAGATATTCCACCTCTTGTACTCCAAAGAAACGTTTGGAGATTTTTCAATATAATTATTTTTCCTCCAATAGTTTGAGAACCCTATCAACATGTTGAACATGATCCTTCCAAGACTTACTATAAATTAGTATATCATCAAAAAATACTAACACAAATTTTCTAAGGAAGGGTTTGAAAATGGAATTTATCAAAACTTAAAATGTAGAAAGTGCATTAGTAAGGAAAAAGGAAACTACCAAAAATTCATAATGACCCTCATGAGTTCTAAATGTTGCTTTCATAATGTCTTCGATCTTCATTCTGATTTGATGATATCTTGAACAAAGATCCAACTTGGTGAAGTAAATTAGTCCATGCAATTGATCCAATAATTCATCAGTTATAGGAATGGGAAATTTAACTTTAATAGTGATCTTGTTGAGCTCCCTATAATATGGACACATATGCCATGATCCATCCTTTCTGTGCACCAATACTACTGGAGTAGAGAAAGAACCTTTACTATATTGAATTATACCAGCCCCTAGCATCTATACAACCATACGTTCAATTTCACTCTTTTGAGCATAGTGATATCTGTACATCCTAATGTTTGGACGAGCACATCCTGGAACCAAATGAATAATATGATCATGATCACAAATAGGTGGGAGGCCTTTGGGAGTCTCAAATACCTTGGAATGGTTGTCCAAGACTTTTTGGAGATCTAGAGAAATAGATGATTTGATGTGGGAACCTCAAGTAAACATAATTGTGCAGTTATGCCTCGTTGTTCCTTATTTAAAAGCTTTCTCATGCTGTTAGAGTTGATTATCTTTCCTGGTTTCTCTACAATACCCATTAATTCAACTTCCTTTCCTTCCACACAAAATTTCATGAAAAGTTCTTTAAAATTAAAATCTATTGTACTCAAGGATTGTAGCCATTGGAATGGAATGCACTGGGATATTCAATACACATTC